>BPLR01010898.1:0-99940 GCA_021605095.1 Caerostris extrusa
TCTTGTTAGCTTATTTTCCAACTATATTCTTGTTAGCTTATTCTCAACAACTATATTATATTTGTTAGCTTATTCTCCAACTTTATTATTGCTTCACTTTATTCCTGAAGAAAATCTTATCATAAGGTATTACTCAACCACTCAGCAAGAGCATTATCTAATCAAAGTAGTGTTATCAATTACGAAGTGGTCAACCGAGCTTAGTTTTGTTCATGAACACACAGAAAGAATGCCCTACGGAATGGAATTCGTAAATAACCAAAAATTAATTAATATATACCCTGAAAAATTAATTCCACGATATAAAGAAAAATGGCAGGTCTTTGAAGTTTTATCTAACTATTTAGCAAGATGAAAAATTTTCAATCTCATCAGCGTTTCTTTCCCTCTCCAGGATTTAACTTTAAATGAAAAATCAAGAACGATGTTTAATTAAAAAGTTATTTCATCTCAGTCAAGAATAATTAAAATTCAGCTCTTTAACAAGATTGCCTTTTCTTAAACGATTGTATGCAGAAAATAATAATTCTTAGCGAAATTTTTTTTAAAATTTAAAAGTTTTTTTTTTTTTTTTTTTTTTTTTTACTAATTAAATGAGTTTTTCTACATATATTTTCACCGATATAATAGTGTCAGGAATAATTAAAATTCAGCACTTTAACAAGAGTACATTTCCTCAAGCAATTGAATGCAGAAAATAATAATGCTTTTAATTTAACTTTAAAGTTTCATGCTATTTAAATTTGTATATATATATATATATATATATATATATATATATATATATATATATATATATATATATATATAACTACGAAAAATTATTCTTCTTGCAATTTATTGATTTATTTTACGCAAATTTAACACAAACTATAATTAAGTCAAAGTTAATCTTTATTATTGATTTCCTTTCTTGATTACAGTTATTGTTTTTTTTTTTTCTTTCTTAAGAACAAAAAAAAAAAGGAAAAAAAAAGGAAAAAAAAAAAAAGCATAGTTATCTTAAAATGTATGTTTATCACAAATATATTTATCAAATTTTTATCATAAAATAATCGTGATTTTGAATTTTTTTTTTTTTTAAGTTAAATTATTTATTATGTATTTACTTTGTTCAACATCGGTGGACCTTGAATTTCATATGTATATCACGTAAATGCCATAAACAAAAAAGAATTGATCAGATTGATTGCCGATTCAAGACGTTATTATACAACGCCACAATCGCCATAGAGTTTTCTAATTTCTAAAAGCAGCGTCTGCTACGGATACTACCACTGGATTTAAACTTGATTTATTTTGTCGAACATCAGTGGGCCTTGAGTTTCATTTATGTATATCACGTACATGCCAAAACAACTGAAGAAGAGATCAGTTTGATTGTCGATTCAAGACGTTATTATACAATGTCATCGAGTTTCCACATCTTTGAACGCAGTGACTGCTACGAACACTACCACTGGATTTAAACTTGATTTATTTTGTCGTACATCGATGGTCCTTGAGTTTCATTTATTTATATCACGTGCATGCCAGAACAACTGAAGAAGAGATTCCATTGATTGTCTATTCAAGACGTTATTATACAATGCTAAACTGCCATCAAGTTTTTCTCATTTCTGAAAGCAGTAACTGCTACAGACACTACCACTGCATTTAAACTTGATTTATTTTGTTGAACATCGGTGGACTTTGAGTTTCATTTATGTATATCACGTACATGCCAGAAACAACTGAAGATAAAATAAAATTAATTGTCGATTCAAGACGTTATTATACAATGTCGTAATCGCCATCGAGTTTCCTCTTTTTTTGAAAGCAGTGACTGCTACACACACTACCACTGGATTTATTTTGTCGTACATCAATGGTCCTTGAGTTTCATTTATTTATATCACGTACATGCCAGAACAACTGAAGAGGTCAAATTAATAGTCGATTCAAGACGTTATTATGCAATGATACATTCGGCATAGAGTTTCCTTATTTCTGAAAGCGGTGAATGCTATGGACATTATCACTTGATTTATTTTGTCGAATATTGGTGAGCCTTGAGCTCCATTTATGTATATCACGTACATGCCAGAAACAACTGAAGAAAAGATCAAATTTTTATACAAGTTAACAATCGTCATCGAGTTTCCTCTTTTCTGAAAGCAGGGACTGCTATGGACACTAGATGTGGATTTAAACTTGAGCTCACCTCCACCAATTTTTACAAACGAATTATATATATTAAATAAAAATATGTATGAAATTAAAATATTTAAAATATCCAAGGGCAACCTATTTAGAAAATAATAAAAAACGTTTAAACAATATATTCAACAAAGCATTGCAAAACACCTCTTGCACTGTTAAAGTAAAAACACATTTTCACAGCATTTCAGATACGATCGCTACGAAAATAGAAGGGCAAAAAAATAAAAAACATTTTCGTATAAAAATAAATACACGTCAAACTTAAAAGATTGAATCTTTTTTTTCTTTGCCCTCAATGCATCTTTTAGTTTTTAAGTCACAGCATGCAGAATGAGCAAAAATAATGATAAAGGCAAATCCCTCAGCCTTCCCAAAGGGTCTTTAGAATTGTTAGACAAAATCCTTACAGACTCGAGTAAAGAGGCTTAAGTAATACACAAAACGTGGAAGAAAAATATAAACAAGTAAAAATACTAAAGGCTGGAAATTTTTTAAAAGCAAAAATAGGGTGAGGACAAATCCGCTTTTAGAGAGATGCTAAAGAACTGTTGTTACACATTTTTTTTGAAAGAAGCAATCATAATAAAGCGTTGTTATGAAAGGAAACGTTTGTATCTACTTTTAATGACATCTGAATGCTTTAAAAAGCAGATTTAATGGTCCAGATGACCTGGATCAATATCTATAAAGTTTTTCCAATCACTAGGATTAAATGGCAACACATGTTTCTGTAATAATTGATATCTTTGTTTAAATGATAATAACTTGCTACTTTTAAAATAATAGTCTTGATGTACGAGATTCAGAAGATTTCTTTTGATGAAATATTTTTAGAATATATATACAACAATGTTTAACTTAAAATTGCTTTCTATATTTATGCTTTTAAAATTTTGCCGATGTTCCTATTTATATAATAAGAACTTTCAATGTCCTAAGAAACACGTTTAATCTTTCTCATGTATATTCCTTTTATTGTAGTTTGTTAAAACCATGTAATGTTTCAGGCCTCTCGTACATACACTTTTGATAATCAATGAAACTGAGTATTGGCAGCAAAGATGTCCAAATTTTTTTGCAATTCTGTTCAAATGGATAGTGATCCAGAACAGAATTTGGATTACTCTCATATATATAGAATTTAGAAGTGTATACTCATAGCATTTGGATTCCTCTCATATATACCCATAGAATTTGGATTCATCTCATATATACCCATAGCATTTAGATTCCTCTTATATATAGAATTTGCATTTCTTTCATGTATACGCAGAGAATTTGCATTCCTTTCATATAAACCATAGAATTTGGATTTCTTTCATATATATCCATATAATTTGGATTCCTCCTAAACATACCCATAGAATTTGGATTCCTCTCATATATATCCATATAATTTGGATTCCTCTTATACATACCCATAGAATTTGGATTCCTCTCATATATACCCATAGAATTTGGATTCATCTCATATATACCCATAGCATTTAGATTCCTCTTATATATACCTATAGAATTTGCATTTCTTTCATGTATACGCAGAGAATTTGCATTCCTTTCATATAAACCCATAGAATTTGGATTTCTTTCATATATATCCATAGCATTTGTATTCTTCTCATATATACCCAAAACATTTGATTCCTCTCATATATATCGTCATTTGGTTCCTCTTATACATACCCATAGAATTTGGATTCCTCTCATATATACCCATAGCATTTGGATTCCTCTCATATATACCCATAGCATTTGGATTCCTCTCATATATACCCATAGCATTTGGATTCCTCTTATATATACCTATAGAATTTGCATTTCTTTCATGTATACGCAGAGAATTTGCATTCCTTTCATATAAACCCATAGAATTTGGATTTCTTTCATATATATCCATAGCATTTGTATTCTTCTCATATATACCCAAAACATTTGGATTCCTCTCATATATATCCATAGAATTTGGATTCCTCTTATACATACCCATATAATTTGGATTCCTGTCATATATACCAATAGAATTTGAATCTAGAGTCAAGACTGTATTTTGATTTAGTGAAGTTATTGTTAATAAGTAGTTTGTCCAAAAGTTACAACTTTGAAAACGTGTATTCCTTTCATACAAAACCATAGAATTTGAATTCCTCTCAAATATACCCATAGCATTTGGATCCATCTCATATATACCCAAAACATTTGGATTCTTCTCATATTTATCCCTAGAATTTGGATTTCTCTCGTATTTCTCCATAGAATTTGGATTTCTCTCATATTTCTCCATAGAATTTGGATTTCTCTCATATTTCTCCATATAATTTGGATTTCTCTCATATTTATCCATAGAATTTGGATTCCTCTCAAATATACCCATAGCATCTGGATTCATCTCATATATACCCAAAACATTTGGATTCCTCTCATATTTATCCATAGAATTTGGATTTCTCTCATATTTCTCCATATAATTTGGATTCCTCTCATATTTATCCATATAATTTGGATTTCTCTCATATTTCTCCATATAATTTGGATTTCTCTATTTATCCATAGAATTTGGATTTCTCTCATATTTCTCCATAGAATTTGGATTCCTCTCAAATATACCCATAGCATTTGGATTCATCTCATATATACACCCAAAACATTTGGATTCCTCTCATATTTATCCATAGAATTTGGATTTCTCTCATATTTATCCATAGAATTTGGATTTCTCACATATATACCCATATAATTTTGATTTAGAGCCAGTTCTGTACTTTGATTTAGTGAATGTATTGTTAGTAAGTTGTTTATCCAAAAGTTATAGCTTTGAAAGTGCGTGTTCTTCTCGTGCCCCGCTTAACTCTTGAAAATCCATAGAATTGAATTAGAATCCTTTATCCATAGAATTTGGATTTCTCTCATATTTCTCCATAGAATTTGGATTTCTCACATATATACCCATATAATTTTGATTTAGAGCCAGTTCTGTACTTTGATTTAGTGAATGCATTGTTAGTAAGTTGTTTATCCAAAAGTTATAGCTTTGAAAGTGCGTGTTCTTCTCGTGCCCCGCGTAACTCTTGAAAATGCGTTTCTCATGTTAATGGATTAAAATCCTTTGAGAAATATGAACGTGTCAATGGTGTACTTATACTGACGCACGCGAATAATTGCCTTTCGTTTTACCCATGCTATCTTATATGTCGCTTTCATCCAAATTAAACAATCTAAGATCATTAACTCCTATTCCCCCAGAATGCATTCGGAATACCAAAATATGTAGGTGATTCTTGCATAGTATACGGAGAACTAGCCTAAAGATATATTCCCACGATATCATCACGCTCGTACATAAATAACAACTCGACGCCAACTTTCCCACGGTGCTTTTCTTTACTGGAGCATCCTATAGACTGATGAAACTGGTTCGAAGAGTAACAAGGACCTTCATCAAGGACGTTACGTCAAAATTAATGAAAAAAAAAAAAAAAAAATCCAAAGACCTATACCTTTTAATGTTTGAGAAAACCAGATATGAAAGCTCGGTTTGCGAAGTAGGTGCTTATTTAGGTATTCTGGGAGCGATTCTTAATAGGGCAGGTATTAGAAAAAGATAACTGCAGGTTGCTTAAATGTTATTTTGAAGGAGGGACTTTTCTCAGTGTTGGACAAGAAAAGGGGTTCGTCGGGTTGTTGGAATTGCTCTTCTTCTTTTCTTTTTTTTTTTTATGGTGTCTTCTGCTGTAGAGGTGAAAAAATAAAACTTTCCCACGAGGTGTTATCAGTTATGGAAGACGGTAATTTCTTTTGTGCAAGGACTGATTTGGATGTATGTGTTCCGTAAAGATAAAAAGAGATGGAAGTGAGATGCTAAAATCTTCTGACATTTTATTACTTTACGACAAGTTTTCCAATTTTTCATTCGACCTGAAATGAGAATTCCTGTGAAGCAACAGGTGACATTAGACAGGAAATTAAAAAAAAAAAAAAATGTAGGTTAAATGGTGTAAGATTTTATTCGATGTATTTATAAACGGAAAATACGTGTAATGGACAAACATTTATATTAAATTAGATGCTAATTTCAAATTGAATTACATATAATTAAATATTGCAACATATTGAGGGTTTGGTACATCAGGAGTGGATCTGATATTTGAGAGATGGATTCTTGTCATTATAATCATATGTAATTTTTATCATATTACATATTAAAATTACGTTCACATTGCATATGATTATGATAAACTTACGATAGAAATAAATATGATATTTTAATCATATGTAATTTTTATCATATTACATGTTAAAAGTTTGATGACATTGCATATGATTATGATAAAATTACTTATGATTAAAATAAATATATTTTAAACATATGTAATTTTTATCATATCATATTTATTTTAATCATATGTAAATTTGATTGGTGTAATTATGTTATATGCGTTTATGTAGCAAGTATGTATTATAAAACAATATTCTATTCCAGTGTTCTTTATTTTTTAAAACAAAATTTGTGATTTATCATTTTTGAGTGTATTTTTTCAACTCTTTATTATACATTATGATATTTTAATCATATGAAACTTTTATCACAACATTTTAATCATATGTAAATTTGATTGCTGGAAACAAGTTATATGCATTTATTTACCAGGTATGAATTAAAAAACTATATTTTATTCAGGATTTCTTAATTGTTTTTTGAAACAAAAATTGTGATTTAACGCTTTTGAGTATATTTTTCTCAACTCTATATGATATATTAAGAAACGATGAAATTAAATTATGTACTACATTCAGCTGTATCATTTCCTAACTTATGACCTGTAGTTTTACTGACATATTCATGTCTTACAATTTTTAACAGAAAAAAATAATAGTACGATTCACAAAAAATAAATAAATAAATAAAATGCCATAATCATTTGTATTTATTTTTTAATCTTATAACAAATTTGGTTGATGGTAATAAGTTTAACATAAAACATTAAATTAACATTACATAAAAATTTGTGATTTATCTATTTTGAATGTATTTCTTTCAACTCTTTATTATATATTAAGAAACGATGAAATTCAGCAATGTACTACAATCAGCTGTATCATTTTCTAACTTTTGTCCTATAGTTTTGCTGACATATCCACATTTTACAATCTTCAGATCTTTTACAGAACAAATAATAAATCAGTTCTCAAAATAAATAAAATAAAATTCAAGGAACAGAAAAAAAAAAAAATCGAATTTACCTTAAACTACAAGCTCAATAAAATACATAAACAATATACTATGAAAGCAAACGCAATAAAAACCATACAATATAAACCAATTAATTTATTTCAATATACCTGCATTAGTTTTTCACGAGTTATAATTGAGTTAGATTGAATACATAATTGCATATTCAAGGATGAATTAGCGTATTACGTGCGTAGCTGAACATAATATTGGCGGGCTGAATTCAGGAGTTAATCAATCACTTTGGATAATATTGAGTCTATTCATGTGTGATGCGATTCATATAAATCATTATACTATATCATAAGCCAAATAATGGCTATATGATAGCATAGTGTGGCCATGATATATTCAATTATTAGCTATTCAACCAGTATTATACCAGTGCAGTAGCGTTTATAATAATTTAATGCCTTATAATAAACGCTTTCACTTCCACTTATATTAGAGGAAATTTATGTGCAAAAATTATTCTTTGAAAGTAATTTATTATTTTTAAGTTTTACATTCAAAATGAAAAATGGTTAAGGAAATAGTTTTAATACAGTTTGATTAGTTTAAAAGTTAATGTTGCATAATTAAAAGAGATGGGACATTCAATTATTTCGTTAAAAGAAAATTAATCTTATGTGTTATTTTTTATATTTTTAAAACTAGATAGCCAAAAGTGTATAAAAAAAAATGAAAGACTGATTTAAATATTTCAACATTTTAATTAAAATTGAATCTCCCAGCTAAATAATATTAATATTATGTATCAATTTATTTAGTTGTATCAATATAATATTTTCTTCCACGAAAAAATAAAAAAAAAAATTGCAAGATTAGTTCTTAATATTATATTTTTCATGTAAAACATCTCACTTTTGACTAGGGAAAATAAATCATAAAATCAAAATATACTATCTATACGAAAAAAATAGATAAATAAATAAATAAAAGAGAGTAATATTTTTAAAATTAATTTATAAAATGTATGTATTTTTAAAAATGGTATACATAAATCTAAAATTGTAAATGAAATATAACTTCTGGTATTCTTGTTCGTTGGACTACATAATCTAAAAAGAATCCTAGGTTCTAATTAGACATAACAAAACCGAAAAATTTAAAGTAACACATTTAAATTAGTCTAAAGTAAGAAATAGTCCTTAAAGCAATAAGAGGTTGTTTATGTTTGTGTAAAATAAAAATGAATATAGTAAAATAAAATTGTTATATATGATCCAATTTCAAAGTTTTGCTTAAAATAAACATTTTTTTTTTAAATATCTTTCTAGATGAAAATTCACATCAATTCAACTCTGTTTTATTAATTATAACCCTTTAGAAATTTTAAACCATTACTAAATTAATTTACAACAATTATATTTAACTAGTAATTAACTAACTAACAAAATCTAGTCAACTATAAGAAAATTAATTCAGTTTCACACGAAAATTAACATTTTCTACAGATAATATTTACATCTACTTTTCAAACAAAGTATTGTTAGAAATGTTGAATCATTACTAAATTAATTTATTTGTTCGGCAATTATATTTAACTAGCAATTAACTAACTAACAAAATCCTGTCACCTATAAAAGAATCAATATAGTTTTACAAGAAAACCAGCCTTTTCTACAGATAATGTTTACATCTACTTTTCAGACAAATAAAGAAGCATTGTTAAAGCCAAGACAAATATCTAAAACAAATCTCTTTACGCGGAGAAACAAAATTCCCTAGAAAACATTGGAAAAAGTCTTATAAATCTTACCTGGTCTGAGCTCCACATTTTTCTGTGCCAACGTATGCCGGCCGCAGGCTTTCCGCCATCAACCACACACTTCAGAGTCAATGTATCTCCCTCCATCACTTCAACGGTGCTACCATTGGGATGTTGAGATATTGATATAGATGCAGGGGGCACTGAAGAACAAAACAAACCATATATTAATCCCATAAGATATGCATATTTGTTATTTTCTTTTATTTAATCTATTTTGTTTTATTTAACAAAGAGAAAAAAATTGTTTTTTTACTTAGGACGGTAAGATTTACGTCAGCACGAATGGCTTTATTTGGTCCTGCAGGCCCAACCTAATAAACAAAGTCCATTTGTAAGTAAAAGATGAATAAAAAGATAAGGCTGTTATTTTATCTGATTGAAATATTTTAATAATTACTACCTCAAATAAGAAAAATTTAAATTGACTTATCACATCTAGAGTGGAAGACTAATGTCACTTTTATTTATGCCACAGGTGCAATGATGACACTTTTATCTGTCACATTAGTATTGATGGCCCTTTTTGTTAAATCATTCACCACTAGAATAGAAAACTGATGTTCCTTTTACCTATATCAAGTTGATATTAATGCCACCTTTAGCTAAATCATTCACCGCTAGAATGGCATATTGATGTCACTTTTACCTAAGTCACATTGGTATTGATGACACTTTTTTGCTAAATCATTCACCTCTAAAACGGTAGATTTGCAGCACAATCAGTGCAACCCAGGGTACACCTGAAGGAGCCCAGCTTACACCTGCACTTACATTGTGCCACCACAGATTTGAGAGAACATTTGTAAGGTTGGCATTTGAAAGATTACCATCCTCCTTTTCTAACCTAAAATATGAGAATTCTGGGTTATAGGTTTAATGTCCCTATTCCCAGCATAGTAAAAGTTTTCAATTCAGCTTGGTTTATCGGTTTTCAAGTTTCATGTTGGGTTTTCAGCTTACCAGGTTCGAAAATTCCCGAGACCACTCAGAAAGATTGTAAAAATATTTAATTATTCCAATAGATAAATATTCTAAAGTATAAAATGATGATATTTTAACATCAACACATTGTGGACATAAAAAATGTTTCTATGTGTGATAAGTTATTACCTGCATTATTGCAATTTTCTACACTTCTAGCTTCAGCAATTCACTCCGAGACTTTCGTTTAATTTATTCATCCAATGAATTATGCCAGTACTAAAGATTCCATGAACTATGTTAATTGATACGAAGCTGTTCCGATTATTGTTTGACAATATGAGATAAGGAATTTTTTATTTCCAGCTTTATCATTAGTGAACAGAAATGTATTAGTTTAAAATATTAAATAGTTTTTAGGAATAGTGAATGATTCATAATACTAATAAATTTATGAATCTTTTGATAAAGAGTTTGGAAATTATTGAGATTTTTCAGAAACAACTTTAGTAAATCATGGAAAATAAAAATCAATATATAAGCTAAAATTAAATATGTTAAATTTTCAAATATATATACATATATATATATATATATATACATATTTGAATATTAAAATAAGAACAGGACATGTTTTAAGGTCTAACAAAAATTCAAAATATATTTCATAAAATATCTTATTTAATTTTAATCAAAGCGTGATAAAATTAAAAACTATTGATTATCTGAAATATTAAATAAAAAAAACAAAGTCACTTTTATAAAATTAGTTTTGTTATATAAATACACGTAGATCATTAATATTGGTACTCAAAATTCACCACTTATTAATTTTTCCAGTGAATAATTATTTGAATGAGAATGTTTAAATAAAACAAAAAAACTTTCTTCAATCTCTTAACAAGCTTTATTTAATAAAATTCACCGAAAAGAAAGAAAAAAATAGGTTTAATGTAATCCAACACAATTTATAAGTTAATAAAACAGAATACATTTTCTTATCGAAGCTATTCTGCATAATTAAACCTTTATCATTAGAACATATGAAATTAAAAATAAAGAAGAATTAAGCTTGGATAACGAATGGAAATTTTTTCTTCTTTCTGGGGCCAAGATTACTTTCAACAGAACTTTAAAGATGAAAATGAGATATTCTTAACATATTCCACCATTTTCATTTAACATCTGCTTATTTCTACCAAATCAAATTTATTTTCTTATTTGAGGTCACAGTTACAGTCGTGGTTTGGGGTAATCAAAGAATGTATTTTTTATTTTTATTTTTATCGTTTGAAATCTGCACTGCTATTCGAATAAAAGCGTGGAAGAGGTTCTTTTTAAAAAAAAAAAAAATGGATGTTCATTAGTGGTGTGTTTAATGAAAAGAGAACAGATCTTTGTAATTAAATTAACACGCTTAAAATAACACAATACGAATTTGGAAGAGTTGGAATGGAAATCAGGGGACATTTGCTTTAAGGCAGTGTGAACAGTTGGTAAATCGTCAGTGGCTCGTTTCTGTAAATTTTATAACTCTAGTTTAAGCACTTAATGAATATCCTTTTGTGTAGGCTCATGAAGTATTTATTTCGTAAATTAACAGGTAGATTGCTCCGGAATTCGATATACAGTTATTAATGGTAAATTTCAATTCCTTCTAATCGCAAGCTTTTTTTAAAATTGTTGTTTAGTTATATGGTGTTAGATTAAGTTTAAAATAAAAAATTTTTAACTAAAAAGTTGAAACATACATCAAAGATGCAAATACAGGATTTTTTGTAGAAGATATATCATTTTTATCAATTGCACAGAAACTAATATCATGCTGGGTTTACAGTTTCATGAACAGATATTCATCTAAAAATAATGGTGATTAGTGTTCTAAACAATATGCGATTATAACTTTGAATTATATGGAATTTCATAAATAAATATTACACTTTTTATTACATATTTTTTTTTTTTATTGCATAAGTTGATCATGAATATTTTTTAGACATTTCAATTAGATAATTCCCAAATCCAAAAATATCTTCAATTCGGCAGTAATTTGACTATATCGTTAATATTTGATAAAAAGGTATATATATTATGTATGTACAATTAATCCATTATGTACGTACCATTATACCATTATGTATGTACCATTATACCATTAGGTACGTATCACTATATTATGTACGTACCATCATTCCAATATGTACCTTTATACCATTGTGTATGTGCCATTATTACATTATGTATGTATCAAAATTCATTATTGTACCATTATTTTGTAGAATAAGGCCAGTTTCAATAAAAATAGAACCAGAACAATTAAAATGTCTGTACTCACCTGACATTGAAACTCGCCATCATCTTCTAACTGAGCATTTTCTATTCTTAGGTCATGCACCCCATCTTCACCACTGCCCTCCATGAAGTAGCGAGGGTAACCAGGAATCGTCCGATCAAAACCTGCAAAGAAAAGCAAAATCATCAGTCCACTTTAAAAATATTCAATTATAAATTTTATAACACTTTATTATTTTTCGTGTTGAATAAATATAATAAATGTTCAGTGTATGGTACAAATGTAGATGTATTAAATGTACGTTATAGAAGCTGGAATGTCAATGCAATTATAGAATCTGGAATGAATTTCTATGTGCATGTAACACTTTAATTTGTTCACTCTTCAATTCATAAAACTCTATTAACTAAATTATCCACTCTAAATTATCCACTCTATTAACTAAATTATCCACTCTATTAACTAAATTATCCACATTATCTAAATTAAATGTTAGGGGCTTTATAATTTTCAATCTAGACAGTTAATTGAGTGTGGCGAAATCAGATTTAATAATACATTACTTTTTGAAGAAAATCGAAGCTTGATGCAATGAAACTTATTCCTCAAAACTAAGACAAAGCATCATATAATAAATTATTCTTTTGAAGCACTAAGTGATAGTAATAGTTAGTAAACTTTGGTATTGGTGATAGTTTAATCTTCAGAAAAAAAGATAATTATTACACCTAATTGTACAGAGAGCTTTTGTTTTTTTTTATCTGTTGCTTTAATTGTTCTCATAACAGATGTCTTCTTAATTTCTTTTTATTTTTTCCTTTATATTCTAATTTAAGCAACTTAATTTTGTGCAAATTTTAATTAATTTAAGACGTGGAGGTTTAGTGGTTCTTAAAACCACATTGGAACACTGTAACTCGTTGCCCAAAGATAATTATTCTGTAAATGTTTTTTTTTTTTTTTTTAATCGAATCAAATAAACATAAAACCTTAACCTACAAAAACATAAGTACGGTAATGATCAATAACGATCACAACCGTTAACTATTAATCGTTTATTATTAAATGGTATCAAATAAATATAAAATTTAAATCTACAAAGCATAATCATGGTTATGGTCAATAACGATCACATTTGAATAGCTTGCTTCCATGTCCAATGAACTATTAAGATTTAACCACAGTTAGGCTTCAACAATTCACCGTAAAACGAACGCCAAGCTACAAAAAGAATACAAATTTTTCCATGTCCCACAAAATAGTCTGCAAACAATTCCGAATTCAACTCAGTAGTTCCATTCCCAAACAAGGCAAACTTAACAGAAACTTGGAAGCTTTATTCTGAGTAGCAGTGCACGGAATGATATTACAAATTTTACAACATAAGTCGCCATTTTTCACCACTTTTCGTGGGGAAAAAGCTGTGCATCGGCCTGTCCCAAGAAGACTGTTCCTACATAACAAGCTTACGGAACATTCCCAGTTTTCGGTTCAGTGAAGCGACAGTTTAATTAAGTAAAGAATCCCGTGAGTTTTGGCAGAAGTCTTGTTTCTCCGGCATTCCGGGAAACTGCAGCTTTTCCTGATTCCTCCGGGAGCCAAAGAAGGAAAATCTAAGCACGCTAATATTTGGTGAGGTAATAGCAACAAATTAGATCACAGGGGTATTTATTGACATTGGATTATGTAATTTTGTGCGTTTGTTAAGAAAAATTAACATGCGGAGACTTAATTATTAGAGATTACAACTGCAGCTGTATATTGTGTCTTGCATTTATATTTTTCTTAGAGATTTTTGCATGTTGTTGCTTCATTAAATTTGCTATATGTCACAATAAAAACATATATGCTTTATTTTGATAAGTTTAATTTTGCTTTAGTTGTGCTCAATCTTTTTGCATCCTATAAAGTATTATAAAAATGACTACAGCAAATATTAATATTATTTTAAAAGAACAGCTTTTAATATATTTTATTGTTATTTTTTGAACATCATATTAAAATAATAATCTATTGCTATGATAAAATATTCACTTTAATAACAGATATGGAAAATTATGTACGTAAATGCAGCAAAGGTAATGCTCTAATGCAAATGGTTTTATGGTCATTGAGTATAAATTTCATTATTTTAATTAAAATTTCTAAATTATTTTTATTTAATAATATAAAAATACATAAAATTTTATATAATGGAGAATTAAAAAAATACGGTAACTTTTTCTAAATATTAAAGTATATTTTAATTTATATTTGTTCGTTACAAATAATTAAACATTTATTTGGGAACGGGCAACGGGCGTACCAGTTACGGAGTTCAAGGTGGCTTTGCATTTATTTGTTTTCATATAATAAATATCTTTTTTAATCAACACTGTAGATTTCGGGGAAAAATTATGAGAATATTTAATATATTATATTGAAACTAGATATAATAGTTGGAATTAAAAAAACATTACACAAAGAGGATAATAAATATATAAATTATAAAAAAAAAAAAATTATTTTATGCATATTTACATGAACATATGAAAGTGCATATGAGAGTACATGAACTTTGAAGACATAAAAAAAATAAATTTAAAAAAAGTTAAAAAAAAAAAATTGAAAAGTTTTTAATGTTGTTTTGTATAATATTCATAAATTAAAAAATATAATTACAAAAATTAATACACTTTCTTTAATTAAATTTTTTAAAAATATAATAACTTATCCTCTCTCTTCCAGCGCATTGATGAATCTATTTTTTTAATGTTGCTTAATTAAATTTGCTAAATTACACGAGGGTTTTTTTTATCAAACAGATGTACTTAGAAAATTTAATGATTCATTATTGTGCATATATATTCATAAAAAATATTAATAAAATGAAACATGAAAATACTACTGCAATAATTATAGACATTAGTTTATGTCCCAACTGTTTCCAACCAGTGTTTTACTACTTTAATTCCAGTAACTAAATTGATTTTTTCATGGTACCTATTACAACACAAAAAAAAAAAGTACTAATCAAAATTCCACGAAATGAAGCCACGAATTAAAATGAATTTTATCCCTGATGTTCAAAAAGAAGCATTTGCTATTAATCTCTCCAATTTGAAGATGGTTCTGAGTATGGCATTATACGTAATCTCCCCCTTCATTTATTTCACTCAATTTCAAAAACCTGCTCTCTACATATTTAATTCCTTTTTTCTCTTCAATTTCATTCAAAAAAACGACTGCATTCAAATATGCAAAGGGCAAATATTCCAACTACGTCATTCCAGTGAAGATTTCTTCCACGATAATGCACTCTCTATGAATTGATTTTGTCCTTGTCCACTCCCTCCATACAGTTAAGATCTTTAATATCAGCAAGGCTACTCAGGAAATATATTATAAAAGCTCTTCAATCTTTCCCAATTACTTCATTTTCCGGAAAATTCCAGGAGATCGGAAGTTCCGTTCTAGCCATTAAGTCTCCCTCCTCAAGAATTTATATACATCTCTCAGTGATTCTTTTTTATTATTATTTTCTTTCCATTTTCTTCATTTTGAATTATGGCTTCCATTTTCTTTTTTTTTTTTTTTTATTTTAGGTTCTTGTTCATCTTCAAGAAGTGGAATGACGAAGTTAATTTGAACTCTTCTAAAATGGATCTGCGTAGCATCATCAACAATGACGAAGAAATGGAAAGTTTGGAGACATTATGCTAAATAATCTTATGAGTTAGTTTTTTTTTTTTTTTTAATAGAATGTTTTCATTAAAAAAAAATTGCCTTAGTTTGAAAAGCATTATATTACTACATCCAAATTGTGTTCTCTAAGAAATTGCATTGTTTTTAAATCAGTATTGATTCCTGAATTTATCTGTAATTGTGTTACTAGATTTTTTTTTATATGTATAATCGAAATGTAGAAGACACAGAAAACAAATAAAAATTTGAATCAAGCACTGAATGAAAATAAAATTAAAATAGTTGATTTCGAAACAAGGATTTTTCATCAGATTACAGTAACGAAATAAAACATCCGTTTTCTAAAAAGTAAAAAATTTTTTTTACATTTAATATGAGATAATAGATTTTTAAAATTTAATTATAGATACTGAAAATTTGAAAAAGAAATTTTTTTTATTGTATTTTAACTATATAAAAAATTTAAAGGGTAAATACTTTCACTGTCGCTTTAAAACAAATTTCCTTTTTATAAAAAATACTGATACTAACTATGCTGTTTGCTATAACTATTATTATCTCCTCATCTTCCCCAACGTATTCAATTTATTAAATTTAAAATAACTATAATTAAATACTATAATACATAAATATATAAAATATAATATAAATATATAAATATAATACAAATAAATAAATTTAATATATAAATATAATACAAATATATAAATTTAATATATAAATGTAATACAAATATTTAAAATTAATATATAAATATAATTATAGCTATAATTTATGTTTTTTATAAATAATAAAAATCTTTAACCATCATAATTGAATATTGAATAGAAAAATGCATATTTAACTAAAAATGAATATTATTGATAAATAAAAATTACACATAATTTATATGCACAATTATTAATGTAATATATTAAATAATAAACCTATTCTAAATCACGCGAAAAATAATGTTCTAATGGAAAACGCATTTATATTATAGTAGAAAAAGAAATAAAAATAAAATTATATGTATTATTATCTCCTCATCTTCACCAACGATTTCAGTTTAATATTTAAAATAATTATAATTGAAATAATTGAAATTTTAACCATTATAATTGAATATTGAATAGAAAAATGTTTAGTTAATAGATTGAAACACAGATAAAAATGAATCATATTTAATTGATAAATAGTGTAAATTGTACATAATTTATATACATACATATTTGTACATAATTTATATGCACAATTATTAGTGAGATCTATAACATAATTAGCCTATTCTAAATCACATGAAAAACAAGTGCAAAGGGAAATTAGAGTATTATTAAGGGAAATTAAGAGTCCAATTAGAGTATAGTACAAAAAAAGAAATAAAATAAACTCCCATGTATTATTATCTCCCTCGTCTTCACCAACGTTTTTAATTTATTTTATTTAAAATAACTGTAATTTAAAGAATTGTAATTTCTAACCATCGTAATTGAATATCGAATAGAAAAATTCTTTAAATTAAAACGGATTAAAAACGAATAATATTTTATTGAAAAATATAATGGTAAATTGTACATAATTTATATGCACAATTATTAATGTAATCCATGAAATAAAAAAAATTACAAATCACATGAAAAATAATGTTGTAAGAGAAAACGCATTTATATTATAATACAGAAAGAAATAAAATTATATATACAGTACAATTTTTGTAAGACAGTCTACCTTAACAAAGCATAAACCCTAAAATATGTGTGGGAGACCTTTCCTAGGCAAACCTCGTTCATATGTCTCGAGACAAAGATTCTTTCTTTGTTTGCTGTAATTAAGCCATCAGTAAGCAGTATAAGCCGGAGATTTATTCGAGCGTAAGCTTTATGCAATGAGTAAAACGTCCACCCTACGTCTATCCACATAATATGGAGCATCAATATAAGGCAACCAACCATCTTCTTGGCGATGATCTTCAATCACTGAGGAAACGAATTCTGGCGATGGTAATCTTAGCCGCTACAGTTAGAACAGATTGTGTTCTTCATTTATGCCATACATATTTCGTTTGTATATCACTCGTAGCTCATGGACTAACATTTTCTTTTGATTTAATAGTGTTAGAGTTAGAGTGTAGGATTTAGACTAACATATTTAAAGGAAGAAATGATAAGTATTTTTAATTTTTCTTTTGTTCACGTTGAATGAATGAAATTCAATTGAATTTGATTTTGACAATTTTAAATTAGGCGTTAAAATTATTGTCATATTTAATATAATTAATGATATATTTTAAACATTTTTGAATAGTTAAATATCCTATCTAACTATTAAAATATAACAAATTTAGTTAGTTATTAGTAATCAAAGTTTTATTTAAAAGAAGGATTAATTTCTGGTTACTGACATTCAAAAATCATTTCTCAATATAATAATACTTCTTGTATTTGATCTAAAAATTCGCAATTTTAATCATAAAATATATCAAGTTTTCAAGAGTGAATCAATATATTTATGTGGAAAATGTTATCTTGGACTAAAAATAAAATCACAGCTAAACTTAAAAAAAAAAAAAATTAGGAGAACTTATATTAACCATACAATGTTCACAGTATATACTTTTGGCATCATATGTTTAATATGTTAATTAAAAATATTTTGTAGCAATTGTTTCCCTCATGTCTCCTTTAGCGCCATTTATCAAAGTAATAGTACACAGCTATAGTACAGTAACTTACAAACATTCGATTAACATTAATGTAATACTGTACTCAAACACTAAACACACATAGCGTCATAAATGCCCGCTAAAAACGATATGTTTTTTGTATCTAATTTCATAATTGGCATCTAATTTTGTGAATTAAATATCCCAATCAATCTGATTATTAATTATTTCAGTCATGTTGCAATACAAATTATCATACAACCCGTCTAATTTGTTTTATTTTGGGATTGGTGTTAGACTAATTTAATTTACATCTATAAAAAAAGTATGGATTTGTGACGGATAAATCATAGTAGTATCTTTTTTTAAACAAAATGTCACACAGTTACAAATGGTACTCAGGTCACACAATTACAAATGTCTTACTGTTATAAATGACATGTTTTTATTTTGCAATAAAATCGATTTAAAATTAAACCCCCTGACTAAATTGTGAGAAGAGTGTTATTCGTTATACAACAATATTATATTGATACATAACGATATTCGTTATATAACATTACATTCATATATAAAGATATTCGTTATATAACAATATAAAATAAGAATATACAATAAGAAATAAGAATATTTACAGTACTATTTGGATACATACGTTGCGAACAAGGTATCTCTTAACTTGATGCATAATTGCAGCTCACGCAACACCTACAAACCAACATCGATCACACTCTTTAGGTTTTATATTATATTGATATATAACGATATTCGGTACATAACAATATTAGATTGATATATAACGATATTCGCCAATATAACGAATAAGAAATGAGAGAAATTGCAGTACTATTTGGATACATACGTTTGCGAACAAGATATCTCTGAACTTGATGCATAATTGCAGCTCACGCAACACCTACAATCCAACATCGATCACACTCTTAAGATTTTATATTATATTGATATATAACGACATTCGGTATATAACAATATTAGATTGATATATAACAACATGCGTTATATAACAATATAACGAATAAGAAATAAGATAACTTGCAGAACTATTTGGATACATACGTTTGCGAACAAGATATCTCTTAACTTGATGCATAATTACAGCTCACGCAACACAAGCTACAATCCAACATCGATCACACTCTTTAGGTTTTATATTATATTGATATATAACGACATTCGGTATATAACAATATTAGATTGATATATAACGATATTCGTCATATAACAATATAACGAATAAGAAATAAGATAACTTGCAGAACTATTTGGATACATACGTTTGCGAACAAGATATCTCTTAACTTGATGCATAATTACAGCTCACGCAACACAAGCTACAATCCAACATCGATCACACTCTTTAGGTTTTATATTATATTGATATATAACGACATTCGGTATATAACAATATTAGATTGATATATAACGATATTCGTCATATAACAATATAACGAATAAGAAATAAGATAACTTGCAGAACTATTTGGATACATACGTTTGCGAACAAGATATCTCTTAACTTGATGCATAATTACAGCTCACGCAACACAAGCTACAATCCAACATCGATCACACTCTTTAGGTTTCTCCCTTAATGACCCATGACCTAAATCTGAACGATTATAATTACTCTTGCCCTGGCAAGTGAGGATCCGAATTTCTCAACGGGCGGCCCACTGATCCCCGATATTTAGCATCGGAATTAGTAGCTCTTGCGGAACACTAGCGATTCCAAATCTTGGAATGCATCAACTGCTCACCAAGGGCGGAATCCTTTTTGCCATCAACTCATTCATATTTGCCCATGAATTATGTCCACGGCAACGCCGTTTCTAGCAACTCTATTAATCAGGGATGCTGCAATTCGCAATTTTCACTGGAAACTCTTAATATAAATCTTGGACATTTCCAGAATCGTAAATTTTACGACGCCATGGGACGTGTGTTATTAAGCCGACGATGTTGCGTTGACCTTTGATGAATGGATTCAATTATTGTTGGGAAAGTGATAGGTAGATTCATCACTGATTGAACGACGTGATAAAGGATTTAACTTTAGAAAAAAAGTGGTAATAAGAGATTTCTCTGAGTTACTTTATTAAAGAGTTATTGAGCAACTTATTGACACAATTATTGGTTTGGTTTAATACTAAGTGATATAAATCTTATAAGGTCCCTCAGAAAAAAATTATCAAACATATGTGTTCCTTTTTTTAATTAGGTTGATATTATCGCGTATTCTAATAAATCTTTTAAAAGAAAAAAATATTCACTAGTTTGTTCATTACAAATATAAATTAAAATATTCTTTAATGCTAAATTTACATAATAAATTTGCTACTTATGTTAAATTTGCTGTAAATTACAATAATAAAATATAAGATTTATTTTAATTTTGCTTCAGCTTTGTCCATTTTTTTTTGCATCTCATAAAATTATATAAAATTTCTAAAGCAATTATTAGTATTATTTCAGAAGAATAGTCTTTTATTTATTGACCATTGATGAATGGATTCAATTATTGTTTTGAAAGTGATGGGTGAATCCATCACTGATTGGACGATGTGATAAAGGATTTATCTTTAAAAAAAAAAAAGTGATAATGAGAGATTTCTATGCGTTACTTTATTAAAGAGTTATTGTACAACTTATTGACACAATTATTGGTTTGATTTAATACTAAGTGATATAAATAAATCTTATAAAGGTCTATCATTAAAGTTGTGGTGTTTACAAAATTCATCAAATATCATTATTTATTCCCTTTTTGTAATGGATCTTTTGAATGGATTCAGTTATTGTTAGGAAAGTGATAGGTAGATCCATCACTGATTGGACGATGTGATAAAAGATTTAACTTAAAGTGATCATGATAGATTTCTCTGAGTTATTTTATTGAAGAGCTACCGTGCAAAGATTATACAACTTATTGAAAGAATTATAGGTTTGATTTAATACCAAAGTGATATAAATCTTATAAGGGTCTCTCATTAAAGTTGTGGTATTTAAAAAAAAATCGATCAAATATCATTATTTATTCCTTTTTTAATTAAGTTGATATTATCGTGTATTCTAATAATTCTTTTTAAACAAAAATATATTTAATAGCTTTGCAGGAAAGTTTTATCGTTCTTATATCATATTATAAATCAATAAATTTTATACAGTTACTTCAAGAATTATACGGGTACTTTATACAATGATTTAAATAAAATTTTATCAGTGTATTACGAAATTTGTATTTTTTATTAAAAAATTATTACAGCGTAAAATTATAATAAATTTTAATGTAAATTTACAATTTCTCAAATACAGTATTGGTAATTTTTTCGATTCAATAACAAAAATTAAGAAAAATACACACATATTGACGTTATAGGAAATACAGATCAATCTTATTTACAAAATAAATGAATATAACTTCTCTATACTTGATTAAAAATTGCTGTTTAGAATACAGTATAAAGTATTCTCGCACTCTATTCTAACTTAAATACAATATAAAAGAAACATTTTGAAGAACATTTACAATATACTCATTTGTTAAACATGCAAATGTAATCAAATTATTACAAAAGCTTGCAAGATTACATTTATTTATTCAAAAAGAAAAACAAAACACATTTAAACCAAAATGTTTAAAGAAATTATCAACCATAAAATATTACAGCTATCATCAATGAGCTTTAAACTTTTAAAGTCAGCAATACGAACTATTTTTAAGCACGGACACCATGCAAGATATTCCTTTAACTTAAACTTTGAATAACTGGGAGTAATTTGTCTTATCATTAAGCCATTTCTTGAATAAATTACATTCCCTAAATATTTTAGCACGCTTCCTTCCCTATTGCCTCATAATAAAATTTATAGTATCGAATACAAAATCGTTGACTTAGACGAAATTCCGCTTTTTGTGGTTTAAAAGTTTAATGTTTGAAGTAGTTTCAGAACGTGGCGCTCTTAATATTCAAGGTTCTAAACGAAAAGATCAAGAACTCTCTTGATGTTTTCTTTGAAGTGCCTTCCTTATCAGTTCCGAGTCAGAAAGAGGACATATTATACTAATGGGAGAATAAAACAGATGGGAGACGTCTTAAATTCTTTTATGTGAATACCTTTACATAAATTTTTGAATGCGTGTAGTTTGATTAATATGGCAGCTCGGTAAATAATATGGTAGGTAATAATTTCATTATTACCTATATTATTATTGTGATATACTTTAAAAATTATTTTGATTGTTTTACGGTAGTTTTATTTGACTGAATTTACCTTATTGTACAAAGAAGGATATAGAAACTATGAAGACAGTGATGAAATAAGTAGGTACAGAAGTGATGAAGTATGTAGGTACAGAAGTGATGAAGTATGTAGGTACAAAAGTGATGAAGTATGTAGGTACAGAAGAGATGAAGTATGTAGGTACAGAAGAGAGAAGTATGATAAAGTGATAAAGCTCTTAATATTCAAGGTTCTAAACGAAAAGATCAAGAACTCTCTTGATGTTTTCTTTGAAGTGTCTTCCCTTATCAGTTCCGAGTCAGAAAGAGGACATATTATACTAATGGAGAATAAAACAGATGGGAGACGTGTTAAATTCTTTTATGTGAATACCTTTACATAAATTCTTGAATGCGTGTAGTTTGATTAATATGGTATACTACTGTGTCCAAAAAGTAAGACCAATCTTCGATTTGAAATTCCCGGGCTTACGGAATTTCAATTGTTTTTTTTTTTTCTTGTTTGAGGTTATTGACACTGTCCTTCAGATCTGTGTGAAATTTGAAGTCAAAATATTCATTAGTGTTTGAGTTACTTTTGGCTTTGTGAGACGTTAAAACTGAATCCGGAGATTTTTGAAATGTCTGAATTAATTCTGCAAAGAACTTGCATTCAATTTTTGTTTCCGAAAACGTATTGAATGTTGCAGAAGGCATTCGGCGAGCATTCCTATATCGGAAAGAAACATTTAGAAGTGGTATAAACAGTTCAAAGAAGGCACATAGCGCGTTGAAAACGAAGAGCTCTCTAGTCGATCATCAATTTCAACCGACGAAGTTCACTTCCAAAATTTATAGATTTGGTACTTGCAAACCGTCGATGTACAATTAGAGGCCTTGCTGTTGATGTTGGAATTTCAAAAGGATCGGTCAATTCCATTTTGGGCCTCAAACGCGTCAAATCTCGACTGGTATCGAAAACACTGAATGCGCCATCTCACACTGAATTGTTTCTTCGTGACTTTTTCGTCAAAATGAAAAACCCATACCGTTCCACAACCACCGTATTCACCCCGCACGACTTTTTGCCTTTCCCTAAACTCAAAAGACCACCCGGAGACACCGTTTTGAGTCGATTGTAGAGATTCAACGCTCATTTATTGCTTTGAAGGCTTTGTT
The DNA here is from genome assembly GCA_021605095.1 of Caerostris extrusa. Lineage (NCBI taxonomy): Eukaryota > Metazoa > Arthropoda > Arachnida > Araneae > Araneidae > Caerostris > Caerostris extrusa. The sequence continues at coordinate 24,163 of BPLR01010898.1, forward strand.
GCTGCCGATGACTTTTTAGCATGCATTGAGGATTGGAAAAAAAGTTGACATAAGTGCGTTGGGTCCGGAGGTGATTACTTTGAAGGCGCTGAAATAAATTTGGAAGAATAAATAAAAAGCTTTTGAAAAAAAAAAATTGGTCTTTCTTTTTGGGCACATTAGTACATAAATCCTTGAATGCATTTAGTTTGATTAATATGGTAGCTCAGTAAATAATATGGTAAGTAGTAACAAAAATTGTTGATTGACTTTAAAAATTATTTTGATTTTTTTTACATTAGTTTTATTGACTAAATTTACCTTATTGTAGAAAAAGATATAGAGACTATGAAACCAGTGATGAAGTATGTAGGTAAAAAAAAAGTGATAAAGCCATAATTAGCCAATTAAGAAGCTATACTCGTAGCCCTGTAGCAGTACGAGCTAGATAGCTTTAAGAAAACGTGGGTTTAATTTCGTTGTTTGCGTGGGCTAGATTGAGAAATAAATGGTTTTTGTCCAATATAACACTCAGTTACTTGACATTTACCCTTGAAAATCCTTATATATTCTTCCCTAAAATATCTTTATATGTTACTCCCTTATATATTATACTTTCCCAGTACAATTCTAGATTCTGGTAAATTACATCTATCACCATACAGCTTTCAGATAGCTACAGTCATGTCCATATCATACAGATTTCAGACAGATGCATTCATGTCCATATCATACAGATTTTAGACACATGCAGACATGTCAATATCATACGAATTTCAGACACATACAGCCATGCCCATATCATACGGATTTCAGACAAATGCAGTCATGTCAATATCATACAGTGCATTAGTAAGTCTAGTGCATTAGTAAAATGAATAAATACAATTTCTGAAAAACATTTAAAAAAAAAACGTATACTACGTATGAACGTATACGTTCACTATTGTTAGTATTTATACTACACTGAAGTCAGCAAAAGTAACAATGACTGAAATTGCTTATTCAAGAAAATGACGAATGTTTCTTAATATTTGTACTTATAAAAGTTCATACATAAAAGTACTCCAGGAATTTATATTATAATATGCAAAGTCTACAGATTTAGCTGGCACTTTAAATGGTTAAGTTACGAATCCCTATAAAATTTTTAAATTGCAATTGATTTAATTTATCAAATTTAATTTACTAAAAGATGACATAACTTACTCAATTACTAAATATAATTCGTCTTCAGAATTAGAAAGACAGCACAAAGATGAACCATGTTCATTTCCTCTTTGCACTATCTATCTAATTCCATATGGCTTTTTTCCTAGTAAAGATTTTAAAATTTGCACATGCTGAAATTGTTTAAACACAAATAAAATGACAAAAACTATAAATAAAATAGTACGCCACACCGTAAAAGATCTAAAAGGATAAAAACATATTCAGGTATCTATTTTTATCTGATTCTTAATTGTGTTTAAATTAATGCAGTAGTGTATATCAAAATATAATAGAATTTATATTTTTTATTTCATTCTTTTGAAACGGTATTAAAAAAATTATAATAAAAACAAGATACTGTTATCCTAACACGCAAGTGAAAAAAACTATTGAACTTGAGTTTAAATTTTAGTTAAGAACAATGGCTAAGATGCAATCTGTATTCTGTTAGTCACAATTCAAAAAAATAAAACCATATAAGGTGAATGACTGGGCCATCAGATTACTCAGGTGTAACCCAGTTTCCATGAAGTCACTTCCAAATCTAAAGTTCCATCACTTTAAATAAAACACAAGTTTTATCGATAAAATCATTCATCAATTGGTTTTATAGCTTTACACATATACTATACTAGATTTAGAAGCAATAAAAATGACAAGTTTCATTCAAAATGACTGTCGAAGAAAGGTACTAAAAATCGATGGAAACCTGATTTATTAGACACTTGAATCTGAACTTGTCCACTGCCAAAAAAACCTCAATCAATAAAAATGGATAAAAGAAACCTATGTAAGTGGTTTTATTTTTTCCCTTCCTTGAAAAATAAAACCAATCCAGTCGATTGTTTACTAGAAAAAATTTATATCTCACTTTATAGCAGAATACGCAAAAGGATATGATTATCTTCCAGCCACAGACGTTGATAAAGATTTCAAACAGTTAATTGAAATAGCTGAAACCACTAAACTTTGATTGAAATCTTAATCAAAGATTCATTAGTAGAAAATAATCATTGGTAAAAAACCTTACATTAAAAAAAAAAGTATCGTAAAAGGTGTTAACTTAAAATGAACATTTTAATTGAACTTAATAGACACTTGAATCCCAACTTGCCCATTGCTAAAAAAAAAAAACTCAATCAATAAAAATGGATAAAAGAAACCAATGTAAGTGGTAAACTAATCTAGTTAATTGTTTACTAGAACAAATTTTAAATCACACTTTAAAAAAAAAAAATACACGAAAGAATATCTTCCAATTATAGACGCTGGTAATGATTTAAAAGAATTAATTGAAGCAGCAAGCAAATTAAACTGAACCACTAAACTTTGATTGAAATCTTAATCAAAGATCCATTAGAAGAAAATAATTCAGGGAAAAAACCTTATAATAAGAAAAAGTATCTTAAACAGTGTGTAATTTAAAATGAACATTGGAATTGAACATAACAGACGCTTGAATCTGAACTTCTCCATTGCCAAAAACTTCAATCAACAAAAATGGACAAAAGTAAGCAATGTGTGTGGTATTAGCAAGCAAATTAAACTGAACTATTAAACTTCGATTAAAATCTTAATCAAAGATCCATTAGTACCTAATAATTATCGGGAAAAAGCCTTACATTAAAAAAATAGTATCGAAAAAGGTGTTTAATTTAAAACCAACAAATGCTAGCATTCAAACCATATATTGCTCATTCTTTATACAAATCCCGATTTAGAACCTAAAAGAAGATCTTAGACGCAATAAAACTGTCTACCGGAAATCAATGAAAATATACTTTATTGGGTATCGACGTTTAAGAGTGTCTAAAAAATCTTTTTTTAACATTTCCTTCAACCAAAAACAAAAAAAAAAAAAAAAGCCTTTTGGAAAGTTTTCTTTAGGATGTCCAAGAAAATTAAACGAAAAACCTCAGGTACATTCGTCAAGAAAGTGCCTCGAAATTACATACCTTTGTCAACTCCCTCTTGAGACTTAAAGAGAGCCATCGAGAGTAATTTCCCTTACAAACTACTCTTTCTACCAATGTGCAGCATTTTTCTCATCGTTTTTCATGCCCCCAATAATGGTCAGCCCTGTTCTTTTTGGCCTCTTACTTCGATCCAGGGGTTCTTCAATCTTTAGGCGGTCTTTCAGCAAATGGCACCCACCCAAAGGTAGTCATTTTGCAGCTCTGCAACGTTTGTTAAGTCCAGAAAAACTCAACTTTTTTTTCTTCCTTGTTTATTCTCGTGTCTTCCTTTTCTTTTTCCCGTTTTTTTTTTTTTTTTATCTCTCTCTCTATCCCGGATTTTTTTTCCGGTTCTTCTTCCGTTAATGCTACGTAATTTTTATTTATATATATTTTTTTTTGGAAAAGGGAATAGTTTCTATTTTCTTGTCGTTACGTTTCTCTGTCTAAAGTGCTCCTGACCGTAAATTGAAACGGGATAGAAGAAAAAAATAAATAAATAAATAAGAGATTTTTTTTCGACTGAAAAAAATAGAAACAAATCCAAAGTCCTCTTTAGTTTGGAGGATTTTAATTAGATTCAAAGTGGGAGAGAGCATGAAACGATTGAAGGGAAACAGGATTAAGAGGGAGGAAAAAGTAATCTAAAATAAAAATGGTGGGAGAGCTTAAAATTGAAAAAAAAAAAAGCATGTTAATTACTTTTCAACAGTCGAATATGATTATAACCTAATATAGATAAATACGAAGAAGAATTTATATTAATAAATATTATTTGAAAACACATCTATACGAGTGAGTAGGTAAGAAGAATAATGGAATAATTTAGCAACAAATTAATTATTTGTTTACAGCTTTTTGACGGTTAAAATAAGTTGTTATTTCAATTTCTCTATGTTGTTTCCAATTTTTTTTGATATTTTTATCCCCAAGGCTGTAATTATTTTCATTACTAAATATGCTTTGTTTGTTTCTGCTTCAGTATTTATAAATGGTCATTTGTGCGATAATTGCTTTTGACAGATATAAATTATTTTTGGCAGGTAAAATTTTGACTATTTCGCAATGATTGTTTGTCACCAAATTGGGCCATGTTATATAATGACGAGGTAGCAATGTGTAAAAGTATTTGAGTTAATCCAATAAGGGTAAAAGGCTTTACAACAACATTTATAAACAACATTGCTGATGATGGCTGAAAAGAAATGGTCAGAATGTAGTGAAATATCATTTAGCGACAAAACTATAATTTTTATCATAGTTTCGCCGCAAATGTTATTGTTAAAATATTATATGTCTCAAATTATAGTAATACAGATTATTTTCATGCATTATTATGTTATGTTCCTGTTAGTTGTTCACATTTCATGAAATAAACACAAATACAATGTAACGTCATCTTAAAGCGTAGTGTTAAAATCAATGTTAATCCCAAAACATTTCAATAAGAAATGACAAGAAAATAGTTCAAATATTCCATAAATAGTTTTTGCTAATTTTGCTTTTAGTTCAAATCTGAATAATAAGCTTGAACGATTTAAATTTCATTTACCTAATTCTGTTATTGTGTAATATATTAAGGAATATATATATATAATATATATTAAGGCTTAATATATTAAGGAATAATTAGAAAAATTAATCAAATCCCCCCCCATATTGAAAATATTTGAAATGGCAACCACCTGAATAACATAAATTACCACACATCTTAAAATCATGGCGGATCTTCGTCACCACAACAATGCCTTCACTCCAGTCCTAACCAGCCTTCATTTACGTAATAAGACTACGAAAACGTCTGCAAGTGGCATCGCGACCCACCTTTTAAGGAAGTCTTCTTTATCGGATTTCTATAGGATATAATATAATAGTTCAAATTTGAACAATTTACTTGAACTATTTAAAACTCAAGACTTAATTTTCATTGACCTAATGCCGTTATGTGTTAATACCATAATATATTAAGAGATAATTAGGAAAATAGGTCGAATCCCCACCATACTGAAAATTTAAATGGCAACACCCTTGAATAACACCTCTACACACCTTACACACCTGAGTGACCACACCTCTCAAAATCATGGCATTGGCACGACCTCTTAAGGAAGTCTTCCTTATCGGATTTCTAAAGGAAGTAAAAAAAAGTTCAAATTCGATACAAAAATTCAATACTAAATACAATAAAATATTAATACAATTCTATACAAAAAGTTCAAATTTGAACAATATACTTGAACGATTTCAAACTCAAAATTTAGTTATCATTTACATAATGCCGTTATTGTGTTACCACCTTAATACATTAAGGAATAATTAAGAAGATTGGTCAAATTATTAAAATATTTTAAATGGTAGTAACCCTGAATATCTTAAATTACCACACATCTCAAAATCATGGCAAGCCTTCGTCACCACAACAATGCCTTCAACTCCATTCCTAACCAGCTTTCATTTACGTAATAAGACTGGGAAAATGTCTGCAAGTGGCATCGCGACCAACCTCTTAAGCAAGTCTTCCTTATCGGATTTCTCCAGGCCAGTATACAGAGGGAGGGGAAAATAAATCCCGGTATCAATGCATGGGAAGTTGAAGTAAATCAAATATTTAACTAATCACATTTTCCCCGTCCCCCTGAAACGTTATTAAGGGCCATGTAAACTAATCTCGCAACCTGAGATGATTATTTAGCAGTCGGGTTATTCTATAACAGAAGAATGTAGCACTTATGAGTTATGGATGTGGCCCCCTGCGGCCCGGGGTAGTTGCAGCTCTCTGAATGCAGTGCAAGATATGCTGAGCGACCGACGAAGAGCGAAATTAATTGCATTTTCCTTAAGTGAAATGAATGGATGAAGACGCTTTAAGCGACGAAGTAAATTCGCTGGTGAAATGCAGATGATAAGGTCAGTTTGGATTGGGAACGCTCTGATATATAAGGAGACAATGGATATGGTAAATGGAAAGAAGTTGATGTTAAATGTGGTTTTTGTTTAATTTGTTTTCAATGTTTTGGCACCATGTGTTGCTTATTTTTATTACTTTAAACAAAAATGTGTAAATGACAATTGTACAATTATAATGTAAGGATTACTTGTATAATGACAACTGTACAACAAGGTAATCTTTTTAAAGGAGTTTCTCGTGATGTAAAGTGTAATAAATTAGTAAATCAATTATATACTTAAGAGTAGTTTAAAAATTATCTCATAATTGATATATAAATGCAATTTAAAACAAATTAAATTAAATTATTAATATTTTTTTAACAAATAATTTTAATTATTAGTTAAAAAATAAATGCAAATAATATTAACAAAAAATGTAATTAATATTATTACTAATTATTAAATTAAAATTTAAAAAGTTAAACATTTTAATAAATGTTTGTTCAACTGAAAGCAAAGTTAAAATTGATAATAAAAATTAAAAATCAAATTTCTGTCTAGTTAATAATAAGATTTTCCGTCTTAAGAACTCTTTATTGTAACATGGTGTTTCAAAATTATATTAAATAACAAACATACGTGCAAGAGAACCCAATTGCAGTGCCACCTACCGGGGCCTATTGTGAATCTAAACCATCCAGTGACTCACTCAAACACACACAAGAAATGCCATCAAAATCGGTCCAGTCGTTTAAGAGAAGTTCAGTGACAGACACGCGTGCAGAAGAATTATATATAAAGATAAGTAATAATTTGAAGTATATCTCTTTTATCAAAAAATAAATTTATTTTAATTGGGAAAATATTGTATAGTAATCAATTTTATATAACAAAAGATGTCTATAATATATACAAAAACAAATTTATAAATAAAATACTCCATAGTAATAAATAAACAATGCATTCAACAGCTCATTGAATCCAATCATTATTTGAAACATCTCTCTCCTAATTTCACTTTCAAATTAAAAATCTTAGAATACTAAATAGACAAATGTCAACTCTAAAGCTATATTTGAATTACTTACATTTACTTAATCTACAAATCGCTGTTTATTAATAGGTCCAGCTTCAGACTAATACTAAAAGAAAACAACAAACAAGCACGACAAACTTCAGTTCCAGGATTAAGCGAAGTAAATAGCAATTTGTTATTTGTAATCCACATTAATATTCTATTAAGTACAACAATCCATGCGAATTGTGACAAGCCAGCTAATTATCTTAATCGCACAGTATAGGTATCGTAACGGAATCCCAATATCTGCACTCTATCTTCATCGAGTTTATTACGCTGAGGGATTGTACCGGATCCGTTGATACATGGGTGAGGTTTAAACGCTAATCAGTTGCCGATACAACTCAAAGCCCTTTCAAATAGCTGCAGATATTTCATCAGCCCTGTGAATTGCCCCTTCCACTGAATGGATCATAAATGGCTTGCATCAAAGCCTGTCACTTCGGATTCTATGGTGCAACTGGAGAATTCAAAGGAAATTACTTTTCTGAAATGGGGGTTGTTAGATATATGTTTAAGTAGCAGTGAATGGATTGACGTTTGCCTAAAATTATGAATAATCATTTTGTTTGGATAAGATGATGCTTTGTTCCCGTAAGATACTGCTGCTGTTCAAATGAATAAAAATTTTAAAATTAATCTTTATATCTGAGAAGACTACTATTGGTGAAAATTCACATTATGAAGACATTTACCTGAGACATATGTTATGATGAAAGTCATTCTTTTTTTTTTAGGATATGTGTTAATTTATCTCAGCCAATGTGACAATAATCAATATTTATTACAAAAGCAAAAAAAAAAAAAAAAAAAAAAAAAAAAAAAACCCATTGTTTGTAATGTTAAGAAAAATTTCTTGTATTTGATGCAATGGCTTTTCTGAAAAGGAGGTTGTTAGATATATTTTTAAGTAACAGTAAATGGATTGACGTTTACCTAAAATTATGAATAATCATTTTGTTTGGATAAGATGATGCTTTGTTCCCATAAGATGATAACGCAATTCAGGCGAATAAAAGTTTTAAATGAAAGTTAAATCAATCTTTATTTCTGAGAAGACAGCTATTGGTGAAAATTCACAGTTTCAAGCACCTATAGTATATGTTATGGTGGAAGTCATTCATTTTTATGTGATATTTATTTATTTATTTTCCATTGTGCCAATAATTGATATTTATTACAAAGGCCAAAAATTTTTTTTTGTAATGTTACGGAAAATGTCTCGTATTTGATATAGACAACAAAAATAAGATTCCTAAATATGTTTATCCTAAAATCATTCAATTAAAATATAAAAAACAAAATTAAAGTAGAAATTTGTATTGTAAGAACGTTTTAAGTTAAATAAAGAATTGGAAAATTATACAGGAAAATAAAAGAAGATTTTTCTTGGTTTGTGAAACAAATGAAATAATTTTGAATCTGATTTTTATTTATTTCCAATGGCGGGAAGTACATATAAATAAACCCACCAAAGAAAGAAAAAAAGTATCAAAACACAGTAAAGAAGTAAAGACCGAAGTCATAGCGCCAAGGACTCTCAGGCATGGCAATATCTTTCAAATCTCGGACTCAGTTCCATGGAGTGTCTTGCAAAATTGCAGGTGTTTTCTATTCATAGGCTCTTTCAAGCCACAAAGACGACAGTAGGAAAACAATAGTGTATACGACAGTGATGACAATACGACAAAGACGTCAGTGTATATGACCACAAGACGATGGTCATATACACCTATACGATATAAGTGTTCACTCAGACAATCATGCCCTGTTATAAGCCTTAAAAATAGCTACTGAATTTCGGTGAATCTTGTCTGGTATCTTATCTAGCTCTGTCTCACTCCAATTCTTACTTATGATTGCACAGTAATTCATCACAAAGCTTTCAAGTCACAAAGACGACAGTAGGGATGGGCATATACACCCATACGATATAAGTGTTCACCCAGACAGTCATGTCCTATTATAAGTCTGAAAAGAGCTATTGCATTTCGGCGAGACTTGTCTAGCTTTGTACAAAGTTAGACAAGTCTCGAAGCACTCCAATTCTTACTTATTTTTGTATAGAAATTCATTATTTAAAAATTTCTTTAAAATCTTAAATTATAATTTTATTAAACATAAAATATCTATTTATCAATAGTTATAAATAATTTGCATATTAATCTAAACGCATTTTTAAATTTATATCTTGGAACATAAATTATCACAAAAATATTAAACGAATGAATACCTCACAAACACTTTTATTTGCTTAAAATCAATGAATCAATTCTATGCATTTGATCATCAGAACACGAAGCGAAATGAAGCCCTTTATTTGTTTCAAACTTGGAAACGTTTTGAACTATTCCAATCAGATTAAGTTTACCAAATACTTGAACCGTACCGAACCGAAATTAAACGAAACTATTTGATTCATCTACAGAAACTTGTGGAAAGAGAGGGGGAAGCAATCAAATCCTAGCAAGATGGAGAATCACTTCCCAACTTGCTCTGTCAACAGAATAGGTATCAATCCTATAAATGTTCCTCTGCCCACTGTGTTTGCTTTCAACATTCCGCAGTCTGCGGTTGCAATTTCTACGGAAGCCTTCATTCTTTTACAGTTCTTATTTCTTTTTACTTCCTGCAACATCTGTGGAATTCTTTTTTTTTTTTTTTTTTTAGAAGACATCCAGACCTTAATTCCACTCGATTCGTGGAAGTAATTATTTAGTAACTATCTTTAGATTCCGTTCGGGTGGTTGATGTTGAAGAGCAAAGAGAAAACGAAGGACACAGAAGAATAAAAGAGTGGGGAACTCTTCTTGCCCAAGGTGGATGATTAGTTCTGCGAGTTGGCTGGTTGGTGGTATGAAATTCGGCCACCGCTACAAGAAAAAGACGCGAGTCAATAGAAGAAAATTGCTTCAGGTTAATCACGCGATGTATTTACATTGAACTAGAAGATGGTGAAGCAAGAGAGAAAGAAAAAAAAAAAAAAAGATCATCAGTGAAAGGATTTTAAAGAGGAAATTACTTCGGCTTAAAGGTTATTGCCACTCTTCTGGATGTAAGTTTACGACATTTAAATGTTTCGAAAGAATTTTAATGAGTTATGCCAATTATTTCAACATCCGTAAAACATAAAAAGAAAATAATTGAAATCAAAACAAATTAAATACTTTTAAAACAAATAATAGCGTGTGTAGCTAAAGAGTGAAAGAGCAAAATTAGCAGGCGATTGCGATCAAATATCTCTTAGTGTCTTGGACTGAATCAATATTTTTCTCGACTTTTCATGCATAGGAACAAGTGCTCAAGTACAAGAGTACATTTAAAGTTATTTTCGAAGGCACTATTCCATCCTAATAACGTTGACACAAATTATCAAAAGATTAACGAATTATAGTAGCATAAATGTCTAAAATGCACAATGCAACACAAAGAATCAACTTTATCATGACAGCTTTAAAAAATAATATAAATTATGTTCCAGAAATAAGTTATTATTGCTGTTGTTCTAATGCAGCTAACAATACAGAGACAGCTACGTTTTATTATAAAATAAACTTTTATTATATGTTCTATATATATAATAAAAATAAAATGCGTCCTATGGTGAAATTCATTTTTTTTCATACATCCGGTATCAGACAACATGGTTAAGCATTTTAGAATTTTTCTGAAATTAATTAATAAATATTTTAATCAATTCATTAATATTGAAATGCGTTACCATGGAATCAAAAATCATTGCATATTTGATTTTTGTTTTATCCTTTCACTCAGTTGACAGCTCTTTTGAGCATAAGACACGTCTCATATTAAAATCAATTCTTTGAGCTTTTCCATTTACTCATTATCTCCATTTCAATGATTCACGACTTCTAAATTATTATTATTTTTTTTTTTTCATCTTCCTTTTCCAAGAACATCTTCTTCCATTAGTCATTTGGACAAGTTTAAATACTCTTCCATCAATTAAAAGAATATAATGCCATCGCAATGAAGACAACTGCCATATTCTGCCGAAGAGAAACGCAGTTATGAAACTCTGGTCTTCGTTGAACTAAGCGAAATATAATGAGTTAAGGTTCCGAGACACGAAATTAATGTCAGTCTCAGCTGGTTGAATTCGATTTTGAAGGCATCGATTCTGTCGCGCTCTGAAATGCAAGATTTTAGTAGGGTGTAGGGAGGAGGTGGGAGGGGATTCCATATTGGATTAGGGGAATGTTGTTGCAAAGGAAACAGGATGGCTGATTGAATGTTGGGAAATATTTAATCTACAAGAGCGATACTGTTCTGCTCGGAACAGAGATAGAGAGAGGGAAAAAGGGATACATTTAAAACTGGTAGCCCTGTAATGAAAAATCAATTTTAGTTAGTATATAATGGTTACTAAACATTATAGTTCTGTACTATGAAGTACTATCAGTACTATGTGAACAGTGAAGTTCCGTTACTATAAAGAAAATAATAAATGTTAAGTCCCTCGTTGTAAACACATTCTTTTAAGTGAGTACGTTAAACCTTTGTTATACTATCACTGTAATAGTATGCAAACATATTTTATATATTAAATAAGGCTTATTGAACATTACAGTTATTTAATATCAATAAATTAAAAAGTTCTCCTGGTTCACACGTTTATTCGACTTAAGTACTCCAAATTTTGGCATATTAATGTTGTAATGGTAAGCAAATATATTTTATATATTAAATAAGGCTTATTGAACACTAAAATTGTTTAATATCAATAAATAAAAGGTCCTCATGGTTTGTAAATATATTTAATAGATTAAAAGGTCACTCAATAAATAAAAAGTTCACATGTTTATTCAACTTAAGTACCCAAAACATTGGCATACTGATGCTGCAACGGTATGCAAATATATTTTATAAGGTTTATTGAACACTACAGTTGTTTAAAATCTCGTTACAGTAAAAGTCCCTAGGTTCACACGTTTATTCCACTTAAATATCCCAAACTTTGACATACTGATGCTGTAACGGTATGCAAATGTATTTTATATATAAAATAAGGCTTATTGAACATTAAGGTTTTTTAATAACCCATTACAGTGAAGATCGCAATAAATTAAAAAGTCCCCATGGCACACACGTTTATTCAACTTGTTGATGCTACAACGGTATGCAAAATTTGTTACACTCAATTTAAAATATATATCTCTCGCTGCGTATAGGTTTATTTAATTAAGCAGCCCAATTAGCCCAGTCAACGTGAAATGCAACACCTGTAACAATAAACAAAACTCACCAATAAATTTTAAATATACTCTTGGATATAGATTTAGTTAAGGAATGTTCCTTAATAATTCCTATGTAATGTTAACTGCATGGTCCTTAAACAATGTTATATATACCATTTATGTCCTTATAACAATATGCAAAAACTCACGAACCCAAAGTTTCTCGGACACACTTAAATTTAAATATAAATCTTTCACTTTGTGCATGTTTATTTAACTGAGAAGTCAGACTATAAATTAAAATGAACAGACTTAAAGCAATATTCAACCTCTCTGTATCGATATGCAAACATTCTCCAAAAGTTAACATTTAAATTTACTCCCCAATTTCGTTTATGTTTATTTAATTGAGCATGCAAAACTAGTAGGTTTAACGATGGGAGTTAACGTCCCTAACGATACATAAAAAAATCTTAAACTCAATTCTAATTCCTAGCTACACATGGATTTATTTAACTAGACACATCACACTAATACATTTAAGTCAGGAGATAACGTTACAATAACAATACGTAAAAAACACACACACACTAAATTTTAAGTCTTTCAATCTGTTCTAAATGAGGAAGATTTAGAATTTGCATGTTTATTTAATCTACATCTAAATCGCTTATTTAATGTCATGAATAATGTGTATCGTATGCAAAACTCTCGTTTTTTTAATAAAAAGCTTATATTAATGTTCTCATAAAATATAAATAGTATGGCCTTTCGTTTTGCTTTTACTTTGGCACTCCGTGGCGGGCTCAATTTTTTAATGTTTTTAAAATGTTAATAAATTTAAATAATTAAATTCGTTTTTTTCCTTTATCAATAAAAAAAACATCTGGCTTTCACTGCAACTGGTAACAGCTTCAATACAGTTTCTCACACACACACATATATATGTATGAGTATGTTGTTCAAATGCAGTTAACAGTACAGAGACAGTTAATCTTTATGCCATAAGCAAGGACAGCACCATTGTTACTCACTTAGCACTACCCAGGATGCACGTGTAGCTTGAAGTTATGCTATGGACACGAGTAACACTTCCTCCACAACACTCTACTATCCTATTAGACTGGGACCTGCGGTTTAGAGTGGATTCTGAACCACTCAAGTGGATTGAAACATCAATGACACCGCCGGTATTCGAACCCAAAACCTGTGGTACCGAGTGCCAGAGCTGCCACTCGACCATCTAGTCCCCTATATATATATATTCGTAGTTTTCCTTTATATATATATAAAGGAAAAAAACGCTTCCTATGAAAAAACAAACACGTTAAATTTTCAATATTCTTACAGAAGTATATTAAATAAAATACCATAAACGCCAAATAAAAGTTAATGCACACAAACTACAACCAACTTTCCGTTATCGTTTTTTTTTTTTTTTTTTTTTTTTTTTTCATAAATAAAAACATGTCTTTTTCAATACTATTAAAACGAAAAGATTCAACTTCAATCCAGAGAAAGTATTCGCGCAATACTTTGCAATCCTTTCCTTTCTTCGCTTACAACATATAGCAATCCCGTAAAAAGGCGTTCAGCAGAAGATCTATACAGAAAAAGAAAAGTATTAGATGGTAAAAAACCAATACATCATGGATAAAAAAAAAAAAAGGAAGAGAATGCGAATAAAATAAATCATATCCTTCGCAGTGGCCATAGAGGCGGAATCATATAGCACATAAGAGTCGAAATACACGGATTACTTTTCAAGAGGGATTGTGCCTTAGCAAAAGAATGGAATAAAAAGTCCAAAGAAATGGCACATTTATCAAGGGAAACGCCTTTTAGCAAGAATCATCCATACTGTTACTGTGGAGCCACCTTTTCAAAATACATCCATTGGATCCATCCGTATATTTCACGTCTTTGCCCCAATTTCGCTTTAGCATAAGCGAAATGTGAAATGTTTCATAAGAAATGGCGGCAATAACCTGTAAATTTTGGAAGTGCCTTTCTCTCTTTTTCTTTATGGTGTTATGTTATTTTTCTTATGTATATTTAGCCCTTGGGGTTGTCTCACGGCAGAAGGAATGCAGTTTTTAACATATTTTGTATCTGAAACTACTGATGTTTTTAAAATTGTAAGAAATAACTGATCAGAAATTATTGTAATAAAAATTTAATGAAGTGTAACTTTTGGATTTGAAAATTAATTTGAATACGTACAAACTTAATATTATGAAATATGGTATAAATCTCTTCCTGTAAAGTAGCCATATTGACAGAATCCAATACAAAGAGTACACATAGAATGAGTAGAAATTTAACTAATAGCAAACCCTGTCTAATATGATCGTAGAGCGTTATATTGAGATTTAGTCAGTCTTCAGCCGTCGCCTGTGACGGGGTCTCATAGACCTAGTGTAGGATTTCCTGCAGGGGGTAGGGGGTTAGTAACAACAACAACTATATGTTATATTAAGTACCCTCATAAATTTATTTGAAGTTTCTCTTCGATGAATAAAAAAAAATGGGGACATAGTTATAAACTAAGGTGCAATAAATTACTTGGTCAAAGTGACGCAAATGAAATATATCTTGTGAATCATAGATATAATGCGATCGTGTATTTCATTAAAAGCAATTAATTATCATATGAGACTTATCCTATAAAGTTGACGTATTGCACAAAATCCTATAGCAAAGAGTACAAATAGAGAGAATATAAATTAAAATGCAGTAGCTAATTTAAAATATGATTTTAAGAAAGAATTTCCTTTTAAAAAGTCTTCAGAATCTAACAAAAATAGTTTGAATCTGAAACCTTTTATTTGAATTGTCAAATGAAAAATTTTTATTAGAAATGATTATGTACTTGATAGTTATATCTGTAATACAATATGTTTCACTAACTATCCTCATAAATCTTTTGAAGTTTGTCTTCGATGAATCAAAAAATGGGGACATAGATATGCGTTAAAGTGCAATAAATTACTTGGTCACTGTGATGCAAATGAAACGTATCTTGTGAATGATAGATATAATGAGACCACATAATTCAATCAGTGCAATTAAGTAGTTATTGTTTTTTATTTTCTGTATCTTGATGAGATAAGTAAATAAATTAATTTTCCTAAACTATATTTATGAATTGAAGAACATCACATGTATTGCTGTTATCATAATGTTTATTAAAAAAATTTAATACAGTAAATCATCATGCAATGAATTATCTTAAATGGAATACATAAATATTGTATATATCATTCATGTTCACACATATATTCACATACACATATACATATATCACGTTCATATTCGTGACAATTGTTTAACAAAACATTTGAATGAAAATGATATTTTATCCTCAAAACAATAACACATACAAACTTTATTAAATGCATAAAATGATGATGACTCTTCGTGCCAAGCACTAGAAAAAAAATTTAGATAATCTGTCTGAATTATTTGTTTGTTTTTTTATTTTATGTTATTATGGAAAAATATAATTTTCTTTATTAATATTTTAGCATATATATATATATATATATATATATATATATATATGCCAAATCTTCAAATCAAATCAATTCATTCAAATGTTTTGCTAAGCAATTGTCACTATGAACGTGGTATATATATCTACATGTGAATATATGTGTGAACGTGTATAAAATAAATAT
Source organism: Caerostris extrusa (assembly GCA_021605095.1). NCBI lineage: Eukaryota > Metazoa > Arthropoda > Arachnida > Araneae > Araneidae > Caerostris > Caerostris extrusa. The sequence goes on from BPLR01010898.1 coordinate 40,154, forward strand.
AAAATGCTATAGATAAAACAAACTAAATTTTATATTTCAAATTTTTTTTTTTTTTTAACAGCCGAAATAATTTTCGCTCCAACAACGGAGACAGAAAAATAAAACCTAAACAATCATTTACTTGGGATTAAAAATCAAAGGACCCCATAGTCTGTCTCTTCAATTTCAGCATAATGACAGCACTTCCTCAGTTTTACGGTCTAAGTACACCATTAAGAATATCAATTATTTCCACCCTGTGTAATTTTCTTGCTTTCCTCCACACATTGACCCGCAGACGCATAAAACTGTTAGGAAATAATTAGTTTAACAACTTTTTCTTCTTTTTAACAATCGCATCAAAACAAATCCTTGAGAGATTAAGACTTAACAAGAGAAAGAGAGAAGAAATCTTTTCCAATGGCCGACCACAGACCAGCCTCTAAAAATAATCTTTTTAACAGATTAAGAGAGAACACATCGACCTCAAAACGAGACGGTCAATAAAATGAGACAGGGGGAAGAAAGAAAAGAAAAAGAAAAGAAAAAAAAATCAGACACAAAGATCAAGAGTGAAAAAAACAACAACATAAAACAGCAAGTGAATTTTGTGAAGACATGTTCTTTTAACTCCCTGAGAACCTAACACCTGACGGGAAATAATCACACAACAAATGTGGTAATTCATGAAGAACAATGAGCAACTTTGATGATAACAAACAGCGTGTTTTAAAAGCAAATCTAATTACAAAGAGCTGATCACCGTTCTTGAAGATTCGTTAAGCGGTGATTTAGATACCATGGCACATACTGTCTGTAGTATATCGATTTTGGGCGATATCACACGTTCATAAATATTCTTCAAAGATTAAAATCTCACCTCATTGTCGACGTGGCTTATGAGTATTTACACTATTCTTAATGCAATTTAGCAGGCACTTAATATGTGGAGAGGGTACAGTTAGAGTGGTACAGTTATGAGTTCTTCCAAAACAGCACTCTAATACCTAGTCGTTAACTTGCTATTAAGTATATCTTCTAAACGAAATTTTCAAATGCAAGTCGAAAATTTTCAAATACAAAAGAAAAAAATCAGATAGAAAGATCAAGAAAAAAAAACCAAAAAAAAAAAACATAAAACAATAAGTGAATTTTTGTGAAGACATGTTCTTTTAACTCCCTGAGAACCTAACACCTGACGAGCGCTACTAAATAATCACACAACAAATGAGGTAATTCACAGAGAACAATGAGCAACTTTTAATGATAACAAACAGCGCGTTTTAAAAGCAAATCTAATTACAAAGAGCTGATCACTGTTCTTGAAGATTCGTTAAGCGGTGATTTAGATACCATGGCACATACTATCTGTAGTATATCGATTTTGGGCGATATCACACGTTCATAAATGTTCTTCAAAGATTAAAAACCTCACCTCATTGTGGTGGTGGTTAATAAAATACTCACGTGGAACAGTGTAAATACTCATGAGTGGTACAATTATGAGTTCTTCTCAAATAGCATTCTAATAGCTAGTCGTTAACTTTCTATTAAGTATATCTTGTAAACGAAATTTCCAAATGCAAATCGAAAATTTCCAAATACAAAAGAAAAAAAAATCAGATAGAAAGATCAAGAACGAAAAAAAAAAAAAAAAAAAACATAAAACAATAAGTGAATTTTGTGAAGACATGTTCTTTTAAATCCCTGAGAATCTAACACCTGACGAGCGCTACTAAATAATCACACAACAAATGAGGTAATTCACAGAGAACAATGAGCAACTTTTAATGATAACAAACAGCGTGTTTTAAAAGCAAATCTAATTACAAAGAGCTGATGATCACTGTTCTTGAAGATTCGTTAAGCGGTGATTTAGATACCATGGCACATACTGTTTGTAGTATATCGATTTTGGGCGATATCACACGTTCATAAATGTTCTGCAAAGATTAAAACCTCACCTCATTGTCGACGTGGCTTATGAGTATTTACACTGTTCCTAATGCAATTTAGCATGCACTCAATAATGAGTGGTACAATTATGAGTTCTTCCGAAATAGCATTCTAATACCTAGTCGTTAACTTGCTATTAAGTACGTCTTCTAAACGAAATTTCCAAATACAAATCGAAGTAAGGTATCATTAATGGCAGAGACCTCAATTAGTGTAAAGTTGAATAAGAGTAATGATAACGATGGTTGATTATGTTAAGGTTCAAGTTTAAATAACGTGTATTTAATGCGATGTCTTCATAGAATTATCATATTCAAATAATTAAACATATAATTATATTTCAAAGAGTCAAACACATTCGAATTTTTTGATATCAATTACATGATGCATATTTAAAAATATTTATCATAATTTAAAGAAAAGAACATATTTATAATTAAATATTTTTATAATTTATACTGACTTTTAATATCAGAGCATGCCAAAAATATTAATGTTGTGGAAATTGTTAAAAGTCTATTAATGTATACCTACAAATAACATTTACGTTTTCTTTTTTATTAATGTAAAACTACAGTGAAAACAGTTTCTTTTAACTTTCTGAAAAAAATTAACAACAGTCGAAAAATTGTCACATAATAAATGTATAGCATTAGAAATATTTTTGTGTTGTTTATTTTTAGATGCTAATTAAATAAGTGCTTTATTATTATTGCTAATTGCTTCATATTATTTTAATATTAAACTTTCTAATAGCAGTGTACTTTAATAATATCTTAATTAAGCCTTATTGTAACCTGGTTGAAATGTTTACATATGTATTGAAAATGAAATTTTAAAAAGGAAAAAGACTGGCTGTGTATATTTTTAGCACAGTATATTTTTGAAAAGCTGATTGATTTTTGGAAAAATATTTTACCAAAATTCATCCGGAAATCAATGTATTTGTACAGATTTTTTTTTTTTTTTTTTTTAAATTTTTATTAAGAACTATGCTAAAATAATGAAGATTCAAAAAATAAAATAATATTTTTAACTTTAAGTTCTTAATCGTATAATAAAAAAAATGCTGTTTTGCCAGTTTAAAAATTTAATAATATAAATATATTTTGTATTTTTTTGTGTCGCTATGCATATAATTACATACATTTTGTGTTGTAATTAAAATATTAATTTGCTAATTAATATTAAGGAGCTTTAATGTGTATATATGAATATGTATAAGTTTAATAAAAGGGATAATATGATAATGATTTAGTTTATGATAACAAGAAATTATCTAACACTCATTATTAATTTTTTTTTTTTTATCAAAACTAACTTTTCATTGTCATAAATTAAATATGGAAAACTATTTTTTGCATAAATTTTTTAAATTCCGTTGAAATGTTGCATCAAAATAATAATAAATCATGTTATACTAAATTTATAGCATTAGAATGAAACAAGTTCAGTAAAGCAAACAGCGTGTTTTAAAAGTAAATCTATTTACAAAGAGTCGATTGCTGTTCTTGAAGATATGTTAAGTAGTGATTTAGATACCGTAGCAGATAATGTCTGTATATGGAGTTTGAGATATATATATATATATGATTGTAAATGATCCTCAATATCAGCTTATTATCGAGGTACTTCATGATTATTTAATCATAATGTAACTTAGTATGCAGAAAATGATATTATTTTTCATACTACAGTTCAACAACGGATACCAGTGAAAAATTACCTGGTATTCGTTAAAATCTCAAATTAATGTCTATGAGATTAACTCAAATGAGGTTTTGTTTAAAACATTTATACTAACGAATACCAGTAAAATAATTACCTGGTATTCGTTAAAATCTCAAATTAATATCTATGAGATTAACTCAAACAAAACGTTGTTTAAAACATTTTAGAAGCTCTAAATTTTGCTAAATATTGGCATGATGTACCAGATAAATTGTACCATGAAATTTTTAAATGTTTACAATAAAATTAGATAACTTAGAATTGTATACTACTAAGTGGAAGTGTTTTAATTACATTTAGAATAAATTGGATGGATGTAAAGGGGTACTTACCCAAAACGAATCCATCTTTGCTCCACTGCACACTTCCAGCTTGGTTCCCTATCCTGCACTGCAGCTCCACTGTCTGTCCTTCGACGACAGCTGTGTTCTGTGGCTTCACCCTGAAGTATTGCTGTTGACCTGCTGGCACGGAAAGAAAAGAAAAAGGAAATTAGACAAACTAACATACAAAACACAACGTTCAACAATAATTTAAAAATGCTTATATGAAACAAAAGAAATTCCAACATTTAATCAATGTAAATATTTAATGATTATCTAATTACAATATTCTAATTACCAAGAAAATCATTTAAACAAAATTTTAATTAAGGAATGCTATATTAATTGAGATATTCTCTTCACATTTATGTAATAAAAACAACAACGTCAGAACTTTAAATTTCAAATTAAATTTTGATTGTGTCAATTCTATAATATTTTTAGAAATTTACAGAAATAAATAAAATTATACCCTGAATTTTCAAAAGGAATTCGATGCTTTAAAACCATATTTTATTATTGTAATTTACTAAACAAATTTATTTCAAAAAACTAAATTTTAAATTTATGCAAGAAAATATAAATGTCGTACCTTTTTGAAAAATATTATTAAATAAAAAATCATTCCATATTTATAATTTGAGTTTACTTTTAATTCAAATATATATATATATATATACACACACCAAGTTTTTATTTAATATATTCAGTGTTTCTTCAATATCAAGTTTTTATTTAAAAATTCAGAAATATTAAATAAAATAATTTCACACTGTTGAAATAATAAAATAATTATAACTGTAAAATAACTAACGCTTTACTTTAAAAATAATGCTTATACCATAATAAATATCATTAATAATTTACTAAGATTCTTTATATTATTCTGAATATTTAATAACTGAATTATATATATTCAGTTATTAAATATTCAGTTTTTAACAATTTATATATATTTTATAATTTTTTTGATAATATTCAGTGTTTCTTCAATATCAAGTTTTTATTTAAAAATTCTGAAATATTAAATAAAATAATTTCACACTGTCGAAATAATAAAATAATTATAACTAAAAAATAACGCTTTAGTTTAAAAATAATGCTTATACCGTAACAAATAGCATTTAAGACGAGTCTGAACATAAACTTTTAACAAAATTTACACAATTTTTTAGCAATAATGTCACAATCTGATTATGGACTAAATCAAATTATTTTAAGACATCACTCGAATCGTACTTAAAATACTCATAGACTGCAGAAAAAGTCTTCGACCTAAATAAAAAAGTAAATCACCACAATTTCAAAGTTAATTAATTTACGATTAAGCCTTTATTAAATATTTGGCTACCCCCAAAAAAAGCCAAAAAATATATGAAGTATAAGCAAAAGATACGGACACAGCACTTAACACGTGAAATTTCTGGAGCAAAAGAAAAGTCCTTTAACCTCAGATTATGGGAAAGACAAACACCCTCCTCATTTTCCACACAGAAAACACATAAGCCACACAGCACCATTACTCATTATCATTTTTCCCCTACTTTAGAAGTCACTCAATGCTTCCCACTCTGCCGTCACTCACACATTACCCTTTTCTTCATTTTGTTCCCCTCTTTCTTGGTACTTTTTCCCCATCACAAGAAAGTTTTTCCCCTCTATCTATCGCACAAAATATAAAATTTGATTAATGTTCATTACGTTTTCTAAGCTTTTTTTTTCAGCTGCCGCTATTGCTTTTTGTTTTTTATTCTAGTGATGGGCAGCAGATGTGATGCTATGGTAGGTGTGGGTGGGTGGAAGCAGCCATTTTAGATAAGGGGGTAAATAGGTTTGGGTTGTTTGATGTGAGGGGCTCTTTATCCGGTGAAGCCATATATCTAGAATATTTTAAAGAATAATGTAAAGAAAGGAGATGTGAGGTGAGTGGGTGATGTTTAACTCAATTTTCGGTACCTTCTAACTTTTTAAGAAAATTTGATTTTCTTTAAAAGAAGACCCCCTAAATTTTAATACTTACGTTCTTATTTAAAGTGCAAATATATACAAAACTAGTTCAGTGTATTGTACTTTAAACCAGCAATTTAATTATTGTTTTTTTTTTTTTTTCTATAAAATAAAATTTTTATAATGCGTCTAGAAGGTGGATTTTAATTTTAAAAGCTTTTACTCGTAAGAATGTTTGCTGAATAGGATAAGTGTGGAGAAATATTTGAATAATGGAATAAAAATTAAATTTGATCCATTAATTTAACATTAAAATTCAAATTTCAAATTACAAATTTTATCTCGTTAGACTTTTATCCGTTTAGTATTTTTTATATTATTGTTATTTGGAATTTCAATTGCTTGTTTTTGAATTTCAATTGCTTGTTTGATTTGAATTTCAATTGCTTGATTGATACTTTCAATTGTTTGATTGATATTTAAATTTCAATTGTTTGATTATAAATTTAAATTGTTTGAATACTTGAATTTCAATTGTTTGATTGATATTTGATTTCAATTGTTTGATTGATATTTAAATTTCAATTGTTTGATTGATACTTGAATTTCAATTGTTTGATTGATACTTGAATTTCAATTGTTTGATTGATATTTAAATTTCAATTGTTGATTGATACTTGAATTTCAAATGTTTGATTGAAATTGATTGATATTTGAATTTCAATTGTTTGATTGATTGAATTTCAATTGCTTGACTTGATTTTCAATTGTTTGATTGATATTTAAATTTCAATCGTTTGATTGATACTTTAATTTCAATTGTTTGATTGATACTTGAATTTCAATTATTTGATTGATTGAATTTCAATTGTTGGAAAACTCATTGTTTGACGCATGTTTATAAAATTTTTCAAGCAAAATTTAATTAATGAATTCATTTTAAATCTGATAAAAATTCTTATGAATATTAACTGAAATACAAAAATGTAAAATCATCATTTATATTTTGGATTTATTCTCTGATCCGTAATTAAAAAATATGTTAGATAAAATGCAAGATGGCACTTTTGAAAATAATTTATAAATCTGCATCAAATCATCATTTATATTTTGGATATGCCAAATAGCGGTTAATTATTTTTAGAAGAATTATAAAATGTGATAATACAAAATTTTTAGCAGTTTCATAAAAACCAGTTGATTTAGTTTTTATCACGTGAATCTATCACGCCCGTATGATGCGTTAATATGCTGCTAACATATGTGTCAACAGATAGACCGGTATGATTTACAATGTTTTACGGAAGTAATGGAATTAATTAATAGCAGTAAATATTCTGAATCAAATCGCCATTTATTTTGGGATATGTCAAATAGTGGTTAATTATTTGAAAAAGAATTATAAAATGTGATAATACTTGTGATATGAAGTAATGCAAAAATTTTAGCAGTTTCATGAGAAACTGTTGATTTTTTGTTTTATTCATGAATATAGTCTATCCATTGGCACCATTTGTTAACCTATGTGTCAATAGATAAACCGGTATGATTTACAATGGTTTACGGTAACAAAAAGTACTAGTAATCAAAAATAATGAAATTTAAACTGCCTACATCCCAAAATAAATAATTATTTTATTGTTAGATTTCTAAAGATACCACATTAATCTACGAAAATATTAAAATATTTAGATATTTTATAAAAACTTTGCTTAAGATTAAAATGAAAAAAAAAATAATAATAAATTATAGCGAAACTGAAAGCATTAAATTAAAACAGACCATATAGTAAGTATTTAACCATCATTTTTCACGACGGTCGATAAGTTAAACTTGCTTTTGCTGAAAAGATTATTAGTTAACAAGAGTTTTTAGACTTTTTATGGATTTATTCTGTGAACCGTAATAATAAAGAAGTATTTTTAGACAAAATGCGAAATGGTATACTTCTGTACAAAAGTAATAGTTTATAAATCCAACAATGGAGGACTCAATGCACACGTTCATGGAAGAGATATTTTTAAGGACGATACATTAAAAAATAAATCGTCTGTACGTTCTCGATTGCAAAACTTCGACAAAAGAAGACGAAAAAAAGAAAAAAAAGAATTATTCGTATAAAATATCAAGTCGAAATGGAAAAATAAGCAACTATGAAATAAATGGAGGATGGAAGAATCGGTTCTTTATCCCTTCAAAACCTTCGGCAAAAAGGAACTTCGATAGAGTTTTCGAAGTTCTAAATTATTGGCGTAAAAAAGTTCATAAAGAAAAAGGAAACACCAATTCCAGCTCCAAATACTGGAAATATTTGAAATGGGAGAGATGTCCCTGATTTATATCAAATTCTGGGACGTTTGGGATTGTAAGAATTGGAATGAATAAAGAATATATAGCTGCCATTTAGTAATTTTTTTCGTAGAATGTTATGGGTCTGAGTGCAGTATGTTTAAACATTAGTAAATTGCTTTGTTAATATTTAAGCTGATCAAAAAAAGTATAATTATGTATCTAAATTTTGTTGTATATAGCACAGCATTCCTACTTTCTTAGTATAAGAAGAATGCCTCTTTCTTTATATATTTTATATAAACTTTAATAGCTTTATCAAGATAAACAAACTCCTTGGCAATACACCGCCCATGGTGGGTCATGGTCCGTTCATCTTACTGGCAGATTTCGAGATAAGATATGGTTTCTTTTTACAGGGCAAGGTTGTCAATCCTACGATTTAAAGTGGATTCCAAACCACAACGGGCATCCATGGGATCGCCGGACTCAAAATCGAAACTTGTGGCCCCGATCGTCAGTCACTCGACCATCAGGGCCCCTTTTCAAATCATTCTTCTACTACTACTACTACATTCTACTACTACTACTACTACCTACGCCACACCACATCACTATGCCTAGAGCTGGCTGAGTTGCTCTTTACAGTTTGGGAGTGATGTGGGTGAGTAGTCTGATGGGATCTGTGAAGCTGTACGGTCATACGAGACTGGAACCTACAGCTTAAAGTGCATTCCGAGCCACTACAAACATCCATGGCAACGACGGGACTATTTTAAGTCTAAAATTTGATAACCTTCTTAATTCCTTCTTCTTCTACTTCATTGGCGTAACAGCCCCATGGTGTTCTAAGGCCGTCTGCTTTCTGGCAGATTTCTAGACAGGATATGTTTTCTTTTTTTACGGGACAGGGTTGTCAGTCCTACACCAACAGTCACATTAGACCGAAACCACGGTTTAATGTGGATTCGAACCATTACAAACAACCATGGCTCGAAGGGTGTCAAACCTGAAATCTGTGACATCAAGCGTCAGAGATTAGCGTTAGCCATTCGGCCTTTCTTAAATCCAATCGATAAATTTATTATTTGTATTAAATAAGATGTTAAAATCGAAATTGAATGCGTGACTTATTATTACTAGACTTTTAAGGCATTCGTAAAAATTTTACTATAACAGATATATATATATTTACTATACGAGATTCTTTATATATACATATTATTTTACACGATTTTATATTTCTCGTGTCTCATAATTTAGTTAAAACTCTCATATTGTCTAGACATTTTAGATAAAATATTATTTCTCGTTGCAAAGTACCACTAATTAAAATCATAATTATTTATTAGCTTCATACAAGTCATAATTCCAAACACAAGATACAAATAAATTAATTTTTGTCCAAAAAGAACACGCCAATGAATAAGTGAATAAAAATAAATCCTTTTTAGTATCAATCTTTAATTATTTTCAAGTCTTTAAATAAGATACTGGAATAATTTCAACAAGAAACCACATTTTTATCTTTGCATACATTGCTTTACAAGTCAAGGGAAAGTTGAAATAAAAATGTTGAAGATAACAACTTCGAAAGTGTATCGCTTTCTGACAAAATAATAATTAATAATAATTAAAATAACAATTATTTATTTGCTTCCTATAAATCATAATTCCTCCAGAAAATACAAATTTCCTTACAAATAAATTAATTTCTGTCCAAAAACACAAGCCAATGAATAGGTAAATTCCTCTTTAGTATCAATCTTCTATCATTTTCAAGTCTTTAAACAAGATGCTGGAATTATTTCAACAAGAAACCACATTTTTATCTTTGTACACACATTGTTTTACAAGTCAAGAGAAAGTTGAAATAAAAATGTTGAAGAATTAGTTGGAGATAACAACTTCGAAAGTGTATCGCTTTCTGACAAACTTAACAAGGAAACAAAGAACATTCTTAAAGGTTTGGACAGATGACAGTAAACAGGAAGTATTCATCAACACAACAAGGAGATTAATTTTCTTTTGTTCCATTAATCTCTTAAACTAATTTGAGTCAAAGTTTATTTGGGGCTAATTATATCGCCAAGCAGATGGAAAATACTTATTTTGCGTTTTTACTGAAATTGAGAAAGTTACAAGATTTTAGAAAGTTTATTTTTGTTCGTAAGCATGGGGAATTTAAGAGCGACATAGAATCTAAAGGTACATAGAGTCTGAAGGTACCATGAGAATATTTTAGATTAAACCACCTGAAGATGATTAATTTATACGTTTTAATTTAATTATTCATTTCGAAACTGTTTTTATCGTTTAATTTATTTGTACACATAGTTATTAATGTTGAAATAAACAAGATGAAAACTGACTTTAAAAAAAGTGTGTTATTTTAAACTATCAGAAATATATTTTAATATAAAAAAATATTAAAAGCTAATTAAAACTTTTTAATTTGAATTACATAAAGTTTTTAATTATTTGAGAAATTAGTTAAAGAACATTTAAAGAAATTGACAAATAAACTAAAAGGAAGAAAAAAAAACTATAGCAAATAAACTTGTGTTGTTTCTTATCACACTTGGCAGACAGTCACATCTAGACCAAGTTCAAGAACTCATGAAAGGATTGGAGCAGCTACCGTTGCGATAGAGCACCAGTTGACTAATTTGAGTCAAAGTTTATTTGGAGGTAATTATATTGCAGCCAGATGGGAAATATTCATTTCACGTTTTACTAAAATTGAGAAAGTTACAAGATTTTAGAAAGTTTATTTTGTTCGTGAGCATAGGGAATTTAAGCGCGACATAGAATTGTCTGAAGGTGTCATGAGAATATCTTAGATTAAACTACTTGAAGATGATTAATTTATGTTTTAATTTAATTATTCATTTCGAAACTATTTTTAACTTTTAATTATCTCTGTTCACATAGTTAATGTTGAAACAAACAAGATGAATAATTACTTTAAAACAGTGTTTTCTTTTAAATTCTCAGAAATATATTTTTAATTTGAAAAAAATATTTAAAATAAATTATAAAATTGTAAAAAAAAAAAAAAATATTAAAAGCTAGTTAAAACTTTTTAACTTAAATTATATAAATAGTTTTAATTATTTGTGAAATTAGTAAAGAACATATAAAAAAATTGAAAAATTAAATAACTTTTTATAGGATATATTTTTGTAAAACAAAAAATTCAAAAGAGATTCAAATTCAAAATTAAAAATTCATTAGAGTTCTGAAATGTCTTTTAAGTGAGTGCAAATATTATTACTAAAAGTTGTAAAAAAATCCTTTATTATTACAACTTTTTATTTATTATTTTTGATGCCAGGTTCAATAAAAGTCATTTAATTCACTTCGTAAATTATTCTAAATAAATTATAAACAATATAACACATATAATTATGGACAAGAGTCGGGAATTTGTATAAAAAAAGGCGATTCAAAAGTCAGGAGTCGGACACTTCATGACCGACACTGAATTAATCTAAATTAAGTTATTACTTAAAATAAGTTAAATGTGAATTCATGACTAATTTATATGTGAATTAAATTATACATATTAATTAAGCCTTTTAACTAAAACTAAAACAAATAAATTGCGCATAATTTTATTCTAAACATAAAAAATATTAAAACTTTCAAGCATTGAAATTTCATGATTAGTTGCATTGATACGCTCTAGATGGCGCTACCAGTTCTATAGTGTTCACTTCTGTCACGCTCCTGCGTATTGCGCTTGAGCGCGCTCTAATTTGTATATCAGCGCCTCAATCGGCGTTTAAGTTAGCGGTTAAGCATGCTTACATGATCGGCAAATGAGCCTTTTCCGGTGAGAAGTCAGAGAAAGAATGCCTTTATCAGCAAATCAGATGCGGCTGACTTACGTAAACTCATGATGTCACAATATTTATTATAACTGCCCTTTCCGTTACTTGTTCAATACAATTACAAAGAGGAAGAGTTTATTGGATATTAATAGTTTTATATGAAATTTAAATATGCTAATTGAATAAAACGTTAAATATTATGAACAATTGGTTGAATATGATGTATTTATAGCAACTTTTACAACTATTTTTAGAAAGATAAAAAAAAATCTTCAATCAATGAATTTTTTATTATAGAAAAAAAATGGCAAAACGATAAAACAAACAGACAAAATGAAAAAACGATAATAGTGCATATATATATATATATATATATATATATATATATATATATTAGAAACTCCTTGAATACTGGGTGACATTTAATTGAATATTTATTGGGTTTTATTATTTTTTTTTTTATTATTTATTTATTTATTTATTTTATTGAATTGTTTTTCATATATTTATTTTTTTCACAAAGTAATGAAATTGTAATTGTAATTGTTTTCATTACTTTAATCTTTTCAAAAACTTTAATAGGCCAAAAATGTTTTCGATTTTAATATTTTTAGCATTTAATAATAATTATTCAAAATCTTTTCAATGTAAATGTCATTGCAATAACACATTTCAGAATAAAAGAACTTTTTACATTAAAAGTTCCTTTTATTCTAAAATGGAATCTTTAAAGAATAAACATTTTTTTAGTTATAATTTTCTTTTTACATTAAAAAAGCAAAATAATAATAATGTATTTAAAATAAATTTAAAAAAAAAAATAATAATTTTAGTCTTTGTTATTGTTGAATATATTTGTATCAGAAAATAGTTGAAATTTATTACAAAAATGTTAACATAAAAACATCTGAACAATATATTAATATTCCTTTGAACAATAACAGTATTATTTCTTTTCTTCTCAAATAATATTTATAAAACATGTTTTGGAAAATAACAGGGTTTAGTTTATATATAAAATAGAAATGTCATCTATTAAAGTCAAATACGTTTTATTTACTCTTCAATTTTTTATAACACATTTTCAAATACAGACAACGCCTACCCCACAATAAATAAATAAACATAAAATAAATATATAATAAATAAAAAACAATTGCATTTACAATTGTTTAAAAACTCCCATAACTTTTTCAATCTGACAAAATAATAAAATCCTTCCCTTTTCAGACAAATCTACTGAATCCATAAAATTGTTTATTCACACACAGCAAAAGAAAAATCAATCTAACTACCACTCTAATACTAAAAAAAAACTCCTTTTATAGTTCCCCCAAATCCTATGGAAGGCGAAAACCAAAACAGTTTCTGATAAAAGTCCCGCAAACCCGTTATGGTCGAAAATGCTTCTGTCACTCTCCCTCGTTACCCTAATATTGAAGTCAAAAGAAAATCAATGTTAAGTCTGTTGCTAGGTTACAGCATTAGAAAGTCCCAATGCGTTGTCTTGCCAAGTTAGCTCGCCACATTAAACCCTACTTGGAACCTTTGCGAACGCCAATCAAAAGCCCATCCCTAGCCAAATTATGTCTTCAATCTGTCCAAGGAATGGTAAGGAGTAGGGGGTAGAGGGTAGGACCAATCCATGGTTTTCCAGGCTGCCTGCTAGAAGTGATTGATATTAGGTCACACATTTGTTGCAGTAATTCCGGGAGGATTTAAGGTGGTTGGAAAATTTTACGCCGTTAATAATATCGCGGGAGAGGCATGAAAAAGAAAGATTGGAACGGGGTGGATTTTTCAATAATGTGATCTGGGATGTTGCGCAAGATAAATGGAACATCTGCGACTTTAAACGATTTGTTTATAATGGATGGCAGATAAGGCGTGGAATAAAGATTCAGATATTCGACTCTGCAATGCATTGAATTGTTGTAAAAGAATAGAATATTTTATGGTAAAATAGAAATGTTATTATTATGTATTAAAAGAGTTTAGCAATTTAGACATATTTAGTGAATTAAATAATCGGTTTTCACTAATTAAGTACATGGTGGTCCTGAATGGTCCAGTGTCTAGTGCTCTGGCGGTCGTTGCCACACTTTTCGGACTCGAGTTCCGGCGGTGAAATTGATGTTTGTAGTGATTCGGAATCCACTTTAAGCAGCAGGTTCTGGTCTCATATGATTGTAGAACGTCACGGAGCCAAGTCAGACTTTTATCTACGGATGGTCCATCACAACAGAAGTACCCCCTTTCTCTCGATCCATGAGTAGATTACTAAAGGGATGTACGTAACGCACTGCAGGACACTGTAGTTTCGACACATAACGGCGAGTACATGGTCAAAAACGAATGAACCTTTTGCCAAAACAATATTTGAAATTACAGAATGTAAATAATATATTTGTGATGAAACAGTTAAGTATTGATAATGTAATTTTCCTTACATTTCCTTTTCAAAGTGATCCTTTTGTTTGATTTCGTGTATCACGGCTTGTGATAATTAAGGTCTGCCGCGTAGCATGTGTCGTCATATACTCGAGAACTCTGAAAATCTCCGAATTTGAGTGAATTGCCCTTGTGTATCTAATTTATATCCTTAATTTTCATTTCTTTGTAAATAAAGTTCTGTATATATAGAATGTTTGTAAATAAATTTTGAAATGAACTTGAAAGTGACCCTCTTCTTGAAGGCGTTATAGATCTAGTATAGGCCGAGACGTTACCAGACAAATGCACCACTTTAAAATTAGATTATGATTAAAACTTATGAATTTCCGAAAAAAAATGACCCTTAAGCTAAACTATTTAAAAAGTGGACTATGTTCGTATGTTGTTAACATTATACATAGAAAAATATGATTAAAACAATACATTATTCATTGCATGATATGAAATAATAAAATGTCTTATTAGTCAAAAATAAATACTCTTCGTGCATTTTTTAAAAAAAAAAATATCAGGAACTGACATCAGATACAAAAAGGAAAAGATTGATGAACATTGTTAAAGAAAATAACTCAATTTTTAAAAAAAATAACTTCATCACAGATTCAATAGCAACTTATCCAAACTTTTTCTGGGAAAGATTGACTAACTCCTATCTTCATCCTTATCTTCAGGTAGATGAGAACGAACTTCTGACGCCCCATGAATGAAATACACCAAAGAGATCAGTGAAATTTCTTGCATCCGTTACGGTTACAGAAGGCAAGATGCCAAGCATTTCAAAACTTATTGAAAAATGGAAAAAGACTTGAAAAACAATCCTTAAACGCGTTTTTTAACCTACAGTAACGAGTTCGAAGGCAGTTTACAGTCGAGGAATTTTTCCAGTCTTCATCCATCATTTCTAACTACTTTTGTAGCCGGGTTGAATAGGTCCAAAATAAAAAAGAAAGGCACAGATAATGACGCCATTTTTTTTTTTCAGTAAAAAGAAGGTGTAGAAAAAAAAAAACACAATATGAAAATTTCAGGCATTTTTTTTTTTTAGTGGGTGTACTAACATCTTGTCGTATAAAAAAAAAAATTAATATAAGTACTGGAAAATTTTTTGTCGTTTTATAATGTTTCATTTTTTTTCTGATTTATTAATTTATTATATTTTTTTGGTAATAAAATGTTTGTGAGTATGAATGTAATACATTATGTTTCAATTGCTTCTCGAAAATGATAATATTAAAAGTGCTTTAAAAAAATATAGAAAATTGATGGATCAAAAAAAAAAAATGTTTATGCTAAAAAAATACTAGTGTGTAATAAAATTTATAGTGAGAAAAAATTTATTAAGGTAATAAAAAGTTTAATTTGTTTATGTATTTAAATCATAAGATAGAAATTGCAGAAATATCTTATTTCATTTAAATTGGTTGAACAAAAAAATGCTATATATGCACAAAATAATTATAAACATAAGTACAAATATTGTGTACCATTTTAACTTTTCAATGATGATTTTTTATAATATGTATTTCATACTTACAAACTAGGGAAATGGATAATAAATATTATATATATAATGGTACATATCCATATCACATAACTATAAAGTAAACATATTTGTCCTAGATATATTTGATATATTTCCCAAACAAATCCATACTTTCTCAAAGGATGTAGATTATAGTTACATCATCGATTATATAGAAAGATAAGTATTCATTTCAAAAGCAGAAAAGACTTGTTAGGGGTATCAGTCAGACATACTGGGGAAAATAACAAGACTAGTCAATATATAAAGTAACTAGTGAGTTACGCTCAGTAGTAAACAAGTTGAGACATTGTAGAGACATCAGTAGTAAACAAGTTGAGACCATAATTGCTTTGCCACAACTTCATCGATTCCAAAGCAATCAATTATTTCCATTGAATAATTTTCATTTCGTCCACTCTGGGGACAACGCCAAGAAAAAGGAAGTCCAGAATTTGTGAGATGAACTGTAACAATATCAGTTTAAGTTTGCTATACTACTCTATACTGGGGAAATAAACAAGACTAGTTATATATGTATAAAGTAAGAAAGACTAGTCAATATATAAAGTAACTAGAGAGTTAAGAGTAGTAAACAAGCTGATACATTGTTCTATGCATGGGGAATTAAGTATCTCTAAATAAAAGCAAGAACAGGTAAAAAACTGAAGGAAATTCGTGATTAACCATAATTGCTTTGCCACAACTTCATCGATTCCAAAGCAATCAATTATTTCCATTGAATAATTTTCATTTCGTCCACTCTGGGGACAACGCCAAAGAAAAACGGAAGGCAAGAATTTGCGGGATGAATTGTAACAACATCAGTTCATCTTCTTATGCTACTCTATACTGTGGAAATAAGGAACAATAGTCAGTATATAAAGTATTAAACAAGAGAGAAACAACAACAATTTACTACTTCAGAGTAGTAAACATGTTGTTACATTGTTCGATGCATGGGGAATTAAGTATCTCTAAATAAAAACAACGAGAATAGGTAAAAACCGAGGGGAAATTCGTGATTAACCATAATTGCTTTGCCACAACTTCATCGATTCCAAAGCAATCAATTATTTCCATTGAATAATTTTCATTTCGTCCACTCTGGGGACAACGCCAAGAAAAAGGAAGGCAAGAATTTGCGGGATGAACACGGTAAGGGACAAAAAAAAAAATTCTCAATCAATTTAATTTATCATTCCCATGAGCCTTAGAGTGAAAGAGCAAGAAATAAAAAAATAAAAAAAAAAAAAAAAAAAAAACATAAAAAAAAAATATCTTCAGGTCAATAAACAAATTGATCAGGAAATGGAAGGAAATAGAATTTAGTTTTTTTTATTTTATTTATTTGGTACTAACGAAAGCTGTCGCTCTTCGTCAATGAGCCTGGAAGAAGGAAAAATAATTACAGGATTACAAAAAGAAGAAGAAGTACAAGAAGAAGAAAAATTAACAAAGAATTTCACCTCAGACTTTTCCAGCACTTGTGTGACTCCCGTAGCAGCATCGATTGCAGAGGCACTCAGATGCAGTCTAATTAGTATAAAGAATTGGGATTTTAACAACAAAAGGAAATGTAATGACAAGAAAAGAAAGAAACCCGGTGGGAAACAAAAAAATGTTCGCGAATCGAGTAATCTGGGGATCTAAATATAGAAATGAATTGCCCAGGTAAGCAGAGATAAATGAAATCGTTGATTGGATCTGGTTAGTTCGATATGGAGTCCTAATCAACAGTTTTTTTTTTTATATGATTTCTATTTATGTTTTATTTCTACTGTTTGGAATACATTCATATTATAACAAAACACGTGTTCATAACATATAAAAAAATAAGGAAATATTTTTACAATTTGTTATTAAATATCGCTTACGTAATTATAGAATTAATTCATACAGAGTTTTCTTTCTTATAAAATCAACATGTAAACAAACAGTAGTATTCATTTTTAAGATTCATTGTTCCGTAACTAATTAATTAATTCAAGTAAAAAAAAAAAAAAAAAATTTTTTTTTGAAAATTGTTGTTTTGTTTTTAATAAAATTACATAATAACATTTAATTTATAACAATCATTTTCATTAGACAAATAAATAGATAATATTCATCAAAGTTTAAATCAATTAAATCATAAAATTTGAAAATTCACCATAAGATGCTTTTTTTCGTTACAAATCCTTTGAAATTATTTTCATTGTTTTCCTTCCGCAATAATTTTCTTCGTTAAAACAAAACTACTTCACACTACTTTTATTTAGGATTGCAATTTTTAATACAACACAACAAAGTTTCATTCCAATCGTAACTAAAATTCACCCTTCATAACTCTTGCGTCTTCCTTCATAAAATTTCTTTTAATCCTGTCACCAGAACTGTTACATCAACAAGATCTCCAATTACATCATTACCAAAGGACATAATTAGAGATCATAATAAATCCTCGATTTCTTTCTCGACACCATAGTTAATCTAATTGGTGCAAATACTGACGGATGAGACATTAAAATTTATTAGCTGTGTCTTTGAATTGGATATAGTTTTCACTGAATATGTATGTCACCATCCATTTCAATAAATAATATGCATAGAGCGTATCAATATCACATAACAGATATGAGTGTATGCAAAATAGCCCGCATAATACATTTCTACATGACAACAGAAGATATAAGGTGTAACTATAATAAGTTCTGAACCAGAGTCGAACCAAATTGTGGATGAAATAATAATCACAAATTACATGAATTGATTGTCCTATATGATAAATGGATCTGTTAGAAGAATTTTATTGTATAATAATGATTAAATTAATTAATTATGTAATCATTAAATTAATATAAATGCATACAATGTTTGTTTTCTTATCCCACTTGGTAGACAGTAACATCTAGACCACGTCCGGGAACTCATGTGGTCTCATGGAAGGAGGGGCATCTTCCGTTGTGATGGAGCACCAGTTGTATTAGTAGGAAATTCATATTATTTCTTTCGGAATTTATTGCAAATTACTAATAACTTCTTTAAAATAATTAAAAAACAATTTAACAACAAACCCATGTTCATACCATTCGTTAATAAATGGTATGAGCATTTACAACAACAATGGGTCGTGATTTTCTATGTGTGATTACCAATGTTTTGTTTGTAAGAATAATATAAACAGTTTTATAAATAGTTGATTCATTATAAAGAATGAATTAACGGTTTCTATTGCAAAATTATTTCGTTAAATTGCTTAGCAATTGTGCCCAATGTTAGATTGGTTTATCTTTTTCAGTAAAAGACTTTAAATACGAAGCCTTGTACATATTAATCACACCTGAATTTAAAACTTCATTTATTGGTAAATATAATTTTTTTTTTTTATAAATACAAAAAATTATAAAGATTAGAAGTACTTTCTGTGTTTGAGAAATAATGTTAATAAATTCCCTAAAATTGTAATCTGTCTATTCGATCTTGATATTTCTCACATTTGGCATTATATAACCGCAAATTATAACAAACAAATTGGAGAAACTAGTTCACAGATATAAGCGATTATTAGTTACCTCACTAGTATTCGGCACACATAAGAATTAAATTGCAGTTTCCTTGAAATAATTCCATCAAATCTTTAAAAAACATATTTAAAAAAAAACAATTTTCTAAAAGCGATGTTTATCAAAACGGTTCTAATAACAGCTGTTACGGCTATCATGTTTCGCTAATCCTAAACAATACATCACATCATGGCTTTTAGACTTATCGCTGAAATGCTTTTTTTGAAAAACTTCACACCCCTTTTCAGAAGACTTACTTACAGCATATCGCAGAGTGATACATAAAACCAGTTTACTACAAGGTCTTGCTTGGTGTGTTATATATTTTGACTGGCGAAATGTAATTGAAAGACAGGTAAAACGGCAGCGCGTGGGGAAATAAAGTAGTTCGTCAAGGAAAACTAGATGAAAAACTTTTTGTGATTTATTCGCAACCTGCAAAAGTGTAATCAACTGAACGTGTCGGCTGCAAATTTTCGAAATTAAAGTTTAAACGCCTACAGATTTTACATGGAAAAACTTAAGAAATAATTAAGAAATGATATATACATACAGATGGTGGGAAAACAAATTAGTTTTGAACCATACAAATTTCAGAAGTCAGGTATACTTCGTTTTAAAGTAATTAGTATGAAGCAATGATTGGTGAAATGCAAATTGTTTCAATTAGTGCTGTGAAAAATGGTTGCTAAATTATGATAAATCGTAAAATAATAAAATTAAGAAAATATTTTCATTTTGTCTTGGGAAATAAATGAATCAATAATTGATAATTTATTTCTTTTAGTTTAATATGGGACAGAATTATATTCATTTTATATATATATATATATTTTTAAATTCTAGATCTGAACGTGTAGGCTGCAATTTTCGAAATTAAAGTTTAAACGCCTACAGATTTTACATGGAAAAACTTAAGAAATAATTAAGAAATGATACATACATACAGATGGTGGGAAAACAAATTAGTTTTGAACGCTACGAATTCAAGACATTGAATATAAGTCAGGTATACAATCCGTTTAAAAACAATTACTATGATGCAATAATAGGTGAAATACAAATGGTTTCAATAAGTGCCTTGAAAAATGGTTGCTAAATTATGATAAATGGTAAAATAATAAAATTATTTAAGAAAATATTTTCATTTTGTCACGGGAAATAAATGAATCGATAATTGATAATTTATTTCTTTTAATTTAATATGCGACAGAATTATTTTTGATATCTAAGCCATTCATCTTAATTCCATTAATAGCAATTGGGTAAAAAGAAATCATTTGAAATAAAGTTTGATTTCTTCTACAACTCCTTTTTGAAAGCATAATTTATTCAAATTCACATGTAATAATTAAGCATTATTATTCAGTATTTTTAGTTTATTAAAATTCACATAAATCATCACATTTCTTGAACCTGAATGCGAAAGATTTTAATATATATATTTTTCGGGTTTTTCAAGTGTTCTTGTTTTTAATGTAGCAAACTTCGAGATACTTAGTTGAAATACAACATTTTGACAACAATAGTTAACTACAATAATTACAACCAATATCAATAGTTACAATCGAAATCACAATTATTGTTTTTACTGAAGCAAATGTAGAGATACTTAGTTAAACTACAACATTTCGGCAACAATAGTTACAACCAATATCGAATGTTACAATCGACAACAATAGTTAATTATTATTGTTTTTACTGAACCAAACTTTGAGATACTTAGTTAAAATACACCATTTCGGCAACAATAGTTAATTTTTATTTAATAACGATCAAGCAATATCTTTTACATCTACTATAACGATTTACATCTTTAATTAAGTAGCATATAACAAATAATAACCAATAAAGACGATAATCATGATTCACTACCTTATAAATAAAAACCAATAGTATAACAAAAAGCAACAAAGCAGAAACTAAAATATTGAAATATTTCTGATATTATGTTAAAATAAATTATTTATAAGTCTATAATGCATCATTGTCAAATAAAATTACAGATGAAAAAAACTTATTAAACATCAATAGGAGGATTGAATTAATGCATAAATCTTGCCAATAAAGATTTACTATATAACAAAAGCTTAGTTGTATACATACGGCTAATAGATTTCTAACTACATATTGCAAAACTATAAGCTCCTTTTTAACATGAGAACAAAAATTGTTGAGCCATAATACTTAAAGTACACTCGATAGATTTCCGGCTAAAACAAACTTACTAAACTAAAATTAACTACAGAGCCCATTAAGAGGATTAGTTAATAGTTTAATCGGCACTTTTTTGAGAGACTTTAATGTGAATAAGTGAACGATGAATAAATAATATAACAAAAATTTTAAATATATATTGATCACAACACATTAAACATTCATACTGATAAGAAGTATTTGAAAATTAGTTACTTAAAATTTCCTAGTGTCTGGCCATGCGATGATATTATATTTTCTCTGCAAAATATATAAAATTAGTTAGAAAAATTGGAATATGGTTGCTAATAAATAAGGAAAAAATACGAAGAAACTATTATGTAAATAAAGTAGAATATTTATCGCTAATTTTGAGAAAGTCTTTCTATATTTTATTTATTCTTCATCCATTTAAAGCAGTGACACAAGTTAAAAAGTCAGGGGCATGGTGAATGTTTTTAAATAAAATAGATTTCCCTTTAAGTAAATAAATAATGATAATAAAAATATAGATGGATGGCGCTGTATATAAGTAAAGTATTTCTAGTAAATCAACTAATCAATAAGCAGTAATCAAAAATAGTGCAATAATTTAATTGCCTATTTTGTAAATAGGGCCTGATGGCCGAGTGACTAGCGCTCGGTGCCACGGGTTTCTGGTTCGAGTTCCGGTGGTGCCATGAATATTTGTAGCGGTTCGGAATCTACTTCAGTAGGTCAGTAGGTACTATCTTCGGAATCTACTACAGTAGGTCTCTAACTGATATGATTGTAAAGCGTTGGGCATAGTGCTGACATCTCTACCCCGCAAAAGAAAACATCTGTCTCGAAATCTGCAAGTAGGCAGACGGCCTTTGCCCACCATGGAATTGTTGTGCCAATGAAGATTGGTTTGGTTTGTCCCTGTACGGCATTTTGTGCACATGAGGGCTAAACAGACCGGGATCTACAGTTTAAAGTGGATTCCGAACCACTTGGTGACATGGATTACAAACATCCATGTCACAGGCAGGCAGGATTTGAATCTGAACCAAACGCCAGAGCGCGGCCACCAGGCTCGCCATGCCAATGAAGAAGAAGGAAAAGATGAATTTGGTAAATTAATACATAAATCTTACCAATAAAGATAGTACCAATTAAACCTAGTTGTAAAATACTGATAATAGGTTTCTAACTAAAAATTACAACACTATAAGATCATTTTAATAAGAAAACAACTGAAATTGAAACTCAAACAGAAATTGTTAAACTTCAATCAGAAAAATAATTTTAAAAAATATTTATAAAGTTACCTAGTATCACAAAAGGTGTTTTTTTTTTTTTTTTTTTTTTACGATTTACAGAACAAAATTTTTAAAATATTAACTTATATCAGAAATAATTATAAAATTTTTAATTAGGTTAATTGGTGTCACCTATTGACGTAATGGACATCATCTACCACTATACAATGCAAAATTACCTTTCTATTGAATACAGAGAAAAATTTTATATATTTTATTTAAATTTTATCCGGAGCAAAAGACAAAAAATGAATATAAATCTCTCTAGATATCACTAGATCTCACTATATATATATATATACAATATATATATATATAATATATATACAATATATATATATATATATATATATATATATATATATATATATATATATATATATATATATTGTTTATATTTTGTATGTGTATATATGTGTGTGCGTGTGCTTTCGTTATAACTCAAGAAAATACATAATACCATCACACTAAACCATCGATTTATATGATTAGGATGAGGTTAATCTGTTCGAACTAATCTGTGAATGGTAGATTTCAATCCTTCAAAAAGCAAACACGTTAAAAAGATTTACTACTATACAAATTGCGACTATTGAAGAGAACATAATGGGACATGAATACCAGGGCATGCGAGGTTAATTCTATAACAAATACTGCAACAAACCAGAATTATCTCTGTTGAGGAGGCGGTCTCAAATTTTAAACCCCTTATGTACACAGCAACATTAAACACGTTTCCTGCTCAGCGAAGTGATAGATAGCCAACATTCAGGAGACAACTACAATAAGAAGATTAATTTATGGAGTAGTTGGGGGAGATTTACTCGCTCCGTTGCCCCCTCTCTAGGTCCTAAAAGCCAAATTCGAGCGGACAACTCGTTAAAACAATTCCAGGCAGAAAAGCAGACATCTAAAAGGAGATTCAAGGAATATGGAATGAAAAGAACATCTCCAACAGAGTCAGGAACTTAAACTGCAGTTATGTTTGTATGCACAAAATGCAACGTGTCTCACGTAATCAGCCATGAAAAATCTACGTCCATCTACGTGTACCTAAAGAACTTTTAACAGTTAGTGTTTGTAAATAGTAGTATAGCTATATACAAATATAGCAAATAAAAAGAGAAAATGGGACTTGAAAAACCACATTGAAAATATAACTTAATAAATTAATTCAGAAAATGTAAACAGTATAGAATCCAATAACCAGCGACTGTTTTCTAGTAAAAAAGAAAACAAAGTAATTTTAAAATGTTCACCTTTAATGTACAGGAATATATCAAATATATTTCATGTTAAGGTAAATAACCAGTGATCAATATGCTAGCAACAAAAAAAAAAATATATTAATGTTACTCTCTTGTTATTCGCTTTACTTTAAACTTCCTTGTTTTGTTGTTTTTCATTAATTAAAAATCAATGAAAGACAATAGAAATAACCATTAAAATAACTGTTAGAAAAGATTGTTGATTTAGGAAAAGTTCACGCAGAGATGAACACCATCCTACATCAACTTCAAAAATAAAGCAATGGTATTTTTAAAAATTGTAATTTTTGTAAAAATACTCAATTATCTGACGCATGAAGCAAAACTGCATTGACTTCAGATAAATTAACGAAAGCAGTGTTGCATAAATTGTTGTTGAATACATTAAAGATGCAACCACATTAAATAGATTAAACTGATCAATATTTTTGATATTTGAAGTAACTCGCTTTATTTTAAATTTCCTTGTTCTGTTGTCTCTCACTGATTAAAAAAATCAATCAAAATAACTGTTGGAAGAAGTGTTGGATTGCATAAATTGTGGTTGAACACATTAAAGATGAAAACATTAAAAAGTTTAATCTGACCACTGTTTTCGATATCTGAAGTTATCCCACATAAATAATACAATAAATTAAATTTTTTAATAAATAGACATAAAATTTGAAACCATCAATTATGCAGAAATATTAAACACACTTTCCACTTAATCAAGTGATAGTCATATTAAAATTAATTAATGGATGGCACAACTAATCATTAATTAATCTTCTGATTAATTAATGGATTAGTTGTACCATTCCGTCTACCATGCCTAAAAAGTGAAAGTCGAGCGAAAATCTAGTGAATGCTACATTAAAACAATTGCAGGCGAAAAAGGGAAGACGAGGAAAAAAAGGGGGTCAGAGGGCAGATGGGAAGGAAGGGGACACCATCCCGAAGAGCCGAGAGTTTAAACAACAGTCCCGTTGTGTGCACAAAATGCAGCGTTTCTCACGCAATCATCCGAGGCAGGGGGCAAACCTGAGCGTGGAGAATTCCCTGGGGCAATCATTAATTCCAAAAGCACAAAACTCAGGTCGCGAGGGGACAAAAATCTCGACAATTAGCTCTATCTGAGGTCGATCAGCAAGCAAGCAGGTAGTGATGTTGGAAGAAAATGCGAAGGTCCTTTTTTAAAAGGGTCTTCATGTCTGGCCCATTCACAAACAGGCCCTCCATTGTCCGCAAATGAGCTGGCCAATGAAATCGCCGGAAGATAGCGGGTCCAGATAGTGGGCCCCGATTGAAAAGAATGGGATGGAAGTTTAAGTGGTAGAATCGAATCCAGAGTTTCTGTAGGTAGTAGTAGTGAGCTCTGGACAACAAAGAATCAGTGAGGCGTTGAGTTTCGCTAATGTGTTAGAGTCAAGCGCTCTGTAAACCGGGTAGGATCTTGCACAATTCGTCCTCTTGCATTAAGTGTTCGGCAGCGTTTGACGACTTCTGCACATTGTTGTAGTCTATACGACCCATTGTGATGAATGGACTGTGAATTGGAAATGGACAGAATGGAATTGTCCGTGGGCGAAAGGATGTTGCATTAAGTAGTGCCAAAAAGGATCATCCACTTTCATTGTAATGCAGGATTTACTTTCCTTTTCCTGTTGAATCCATTTCGATTGCATCGAATTCGATCTTATTCGAATAATGAGATCAATTTGCATCACTTTTTTACAAAATTATTTCATCAAGGTCCTTAATACATCCAATATTTAGTAATATAATTTAACATTACTGTAATATATCCTCCAAAGCAATTTTCATCGTTGCATATTATAAATGTCTAAATGGTCTAGTCTAGTTTAAATAGACTAATAGACCAAATGATCTAGACAACTCCACGATAAGAAAAATAAACAACAAGAATAAAAACTATTAATCAAAAAATATCTTGATACGAAAACAATCACTCATTATAAAAACAGGTGAGAGTTTATTTATTAGGTCTAGTCTAGTCAAGTTTAAGTGGACTATAGACCAAATAATCTAGACTATTCCATTATTAGAAAAATAAACAACAAGCATAAAGGCTATTAATAGAAAAATATCTTGATATGAAAACAATCACTAATCATAAATAGGAGATACTATCTTTATTGCATGACTTCCATGTGAATATCAGATCATATATGGATATAACTATTTGTAAAATAATTATATCAAAATAAAACACAAAGAATATTATTTTAAACTCAAAATAGAGAGGCAAATAAAGTTTCAGAAAAACTTAATGGTTAATGGTTTTAAAAAACTTCATGCTTTATGAATACAACGAAATCACATTAATTTAAAATATGATTTATCAGGATAGTAAGGAAAAAAAACTGGGAAAACTGATCGATTAACTACTTATTGTGGTTAATCTAAGTAATAATAAATGATAAATTTAAAAATCAACTGTAAATGAATAATTTAAGTGGAAAATAAAAAATTTATTAACTAATCATGATTTTTTTAACATAAAAAGTAAGCAAAAGTATATTGATCAATACAATGATTTCAAAACAATAAAGTAAAAAAGGAAGATGTATTCTTAGAACGAGGCTAATTAAAAATATAAAGATTTGAAACAAATAATATTTTTAAACATGCTGAAAGTTGATTATTTTATTGTACTTCTTTTGTAGAATTTTATACATTAATCATTGTCTTTTTATAGTAACTCAATCATTTAAAAGGTTGAAAGATATAAAGAATGCAAACATTAAAGAAAGAAAGAATAAATGTTTTATTTCGTCAAACAAATATTTTTGGAGCCTTTGAACATAAATTTATACTAAACTCAAGCAAATAGTTTTTATTCACAATTGCTATAAAGAATTAACACTTCTATTCAATTAGTAATATCATTACTTTTTTGTTTTATCGCCGTTTCCCCTCTATTTAAAGGGGATAAATAAAGAAGAATTCAAAAAAAAAGAGACATTTCACTGCGAGACATTCCAAAGGCAGTTGCAAATTAAAACAAATAAAGAGGAAATATTTGCGTCTGAAAATTAAGCAGTGGAAATAATTCTTTTGAATTCTTTAGAAACTAATTTTGTATCTCATCATGGTAATAAAAACATACGAAAACCTATGTTTTTTTACTTTTTTTTTTTTTTTTTTTCTCTGTCTCTCAAGAAGCTTGGAAAGTGTTAATTAAAGTTCCCAATTCTTGATTTTTTTGGGATGTAAAAAATTAGTCATAGTTATTTAATGGAAAATATATGAGCCATTTCCATTTGACTTCATTTGTTTCAACATAAAATGAAAGTGTTCAAATTCTAGTGTCAATTTGTTCCAGAATTTTTTTTTTTCTTCTAGCCTTAAATACTGAAGCACTTCTTTGGCAATTAGAACACTAGTAAAAGATTAACATCAATATTGTAATTGTTCTGGGCTTTCTTGTATTTAATTAACTTTATTTCGCATTCTTCAAAAAAAGTCATTTTTTAAGAAATACGACGAAGCCCCTACAATTATGAAATAATCATAGAAAATAACGAATATTTTAAGTGCTTTAATATTATTTTATGCTGAATATGTAGAAGTTTCTTTTTTTTTTTTTTATCCTTTTGAAAAAAACAAATTACAAAGAATAGTGAATTAATTTTTGATTTCAAAGATATGTTAATTAAAATGTTTTTACTATGCAAAAATAGTTTGAAACAGCACAATTTCATAAGATAAAAAATCTATGTGAAGAGAATTGTTAATAAATAATGTCGATAGTGTACTTTTTCTAGAATTCCCTTTTACTACACTTAAATGCATATTTTACATATTTAAATATTAACAAACCCATAATTACTTTACACGTGCTTTCAAGTAATAAATGATAAAAAATCAGAAATTATAGTGAATTATTACTATTATATTGATTGTCTATACAAAATGGCTATGATTTGGCATGCCTATACAACAAAAAAATATCACCTATAGGATATTTGTATTAGCTTTTAATTTTTAATTTATATATGATCAATATATTATTTCTCCTACAGAATCGATGTTTTTAGTATTTTGCTATGAATTAAATATTATTAAACAAAAAAGTAAATTATAAAATAATTCCAGTTATGATCAAAATGTTCAGTGGAATCTAAACGATTTTTATCTAATTTGGCTTTGTATTATTCATGTAAAATATTATAAATTTCATTTTAGATGTGGCTCGAAAAACTATATTAAAATGTCCTTTAATATTTTTATGTCTATGCTTTACAATATCCATGCTAGACACATTAATTAATCTATTCAAACATCCTTTTTTTTATATAGTGTTTCCTTTAACTATTATATTATGTTTCATTTTTGTAGATTCTGCTGACAAAACCCAATATCGAAACAAAACAATTCAAGAAATTTTATTTTTTACATCACAGTGGGACTACATCCATAAATGAATAACTCCCAGAATGAACTGTTGTAACAATAAACATAATGAGACTGGAAGAAGATCTGATGTGGACACTTACAATTTTCCTCATCAGATTCAATCATTGGAAGATCACACTAAGACCAATCGTAAAGATAATTAGGATTCGTGGCAATTAGCCCATCAACATTGTCCGAGAGATGTCTTGTTTTCTTTTATCAGAATGGGACACAATTACTTCAGCAGCATTTCAAAATCTAATGAGAACCATTCTCATGAAAGAGGTTTACGAAATTAGTTCAACAAAGTTTCTCGGAACACAAGTACTTGACACCATCAAAATATAAATAATACGATATGATAAATATCGTATTTTTGCCAGTTTTATTATTACGTTAAATATCCATATTTTTATGTATATGTTTAAAGTATTCAAAATGCATACTTCATATGCAGGCCATATTTCAATATTAGTAATTTCTACTGGCTGGAAAATTGTTCTTCAGTCACTGCAACATTCCAGTAAATGAAAAGCTGACATCCTTGCAAAACACGGATGTAATTTGCAACAGCTCACATTTTACTTCATCCTACCTGCAAATCTGTAGTTTGATAAAAAATAATTACAAATGTCCCTCCGAAACGATCATGTTGAAGTTATGACGGGTAATTTTTTGCTTGTATTTAATTGAAATTGCTTAATAACATCATTCCATCTGAAGGGTTTTATTGATTGCTATAGAATTCGTATTGACATAAAAATATATCTAATGAATCTAATTCAATAATATTCCATATTAAAGACTGTCATTGCAGCGAATGAATTATTAACCATTCCATCTTGAGAATACAAGTACCAAATATTTTCTTGTTACTTATGTGTCTGCCCATAACTTGGGTCAAACTCCTTTGATGTCTCACATGCGTTTAACCGAAGAGGGTAATTATACAACATCATGCATTATTCATCAGGAAAGTATTACTTTTCATATGAAGTCATTACGACAAAATTTGTATGCGTCTTCCACATTAAAGTACAAACCTGCCCCCTCCCTCCAAAAAAAGAATATTAAATCTTTTTAAGAGTATCATACTTGTATGTATATATATATATATATGATTATATCGTACAGAAAGTTTCATAAAAATAAAGTATTTCAGTGTCTTGTTTAAAAGTAAAAGACGATAAAGATGGCACAAGACACTATACTATAAAATGAGGGAAAAAAGTATTATAATAAAGATCTGCGAAAGAACCAAAGTCAATGATAAATTAATGCAATCTCAAGGGTGTTCTTCAGAAAAAGGAAAAAAAAAGTTCCCCACAACTTTTGGGTGGATTTCTTTTATCTTTTTACTGGATTTCTTTTCTTATTTCTCTTTTTCCCACCGCGAGGTACTTTTTCTCTGTGGTGACAAGGCCCGGGTTATGAATGTTTCACTGGAAATGTTATGTCTTTTTCGTATTGTAAGAGACAACATGGAATCTCGAGTCCCACAAGAGAAAACGTGAATCTCCTCTTGTGTAAATGATACTCTCGAAAGATTTTTTTGGCGAAGAACTGTTTTGGCCTTTCGGAATAAAACTAAAAAAAGAATAAATAAATAAAATCAGAAGCGTATAAATCGACGAAGTTCTTTCAGTGTACGTAGTTTTTAATGAGCAATTGTTTGATGTCTATTTTTTTTATCCAATATCACAAGCATAATTGATAAGATTCATATATACTTTTTTTTTCGTATTAAATAATGATAATGAATAAAAATAAAAATAAATAAGTTTTCAACCTTATTTCGAACTTTGCTTCTCTTATTTTAATGAACTAAATAAAATGTTAACATTTCCTCATTTATATCTTCTGCCTGCAACTGACTAATGATTAAACGTGAAGAATAAGGACATTATTATTTCAAAATGCATTTGTTAAAATGCATTTTGCATGCACTTTAAGTGCATCATTTAAGAAATTGATTCATTTATAAGTGCATTTTTAGAAGTTTTTGGTTGCAGTGGCAACCAACGTATGCAGGTTGGGCAACTGAATTGTAACTGGTGTGGTTAGGTTGAGATACTTGATACACAAGTTGGAGAACACGCGGCTTTATTTATACACCCACAAACACCACACACATACAATTAGACACAAAAATGCGTAACAAGTTTAAAGACATATAATTATAGATTCGTGGAAGGTTTCCACTTCTAAGCCGAAAACTCGATCTCAGGTACGCGCAGAGTGTGCGAATCATATTTTCTCTCTGGATGAGAGTCTGTAAGCCAATTGACCATTTCTCTGAATACCACAGGGGGCGCTCTAAACCTTGCGTAGGAGGAAGCATGATTACAAAATTAAAGTAATAAATTGAATCTGAAAGCTATCAATAAATAGCATAAAAGTTGAAGAATAAAACTTATCATAAATAGGAGACGAAATCTGCTTTTACTTAGAAGTAAAAGCAGATTTCTTCTCCTATTTATGATTAGTGAATGATATTAATAAATGGATATTTATATTAGTTTTATCATACGTTTTTAAATAAAAGTGTTGTGTGCCTCACCTATGCACAATTAAAATATTTCCATTGCACTCATAGATGTTTAGATCTATTTTTATCTTTACTCTAGATGGCAAAGAGGTTAAATATCTTTTTAAAAGTACCTGTGCATCATCTTTAAATTTAGAAGCCTCTAAAATAGGCAAACAATGTACACTAAACAATACAATCAACAGATATTTCCACCTCAAGATCAACTATTTGAATTTAACAACACAATCAATACATAGTTCAAGCTCAAGATCAACATTCACCAGATTTAGAGATCATTTACAATAAACAATATTAATCAAATACTTCCAACATTTATATTTTTATTTCTGCTAAAAAAGTAAGATTATTAATTATTCAAGTAAAACTAAAAATTACTATGAAAGAATTTTCATTCTTGTATTTTAAACGTTTTATTTCGCAATTGAATTCAAATCTAAGAGCTTGAACAATTGCGAAATATGTTTTAATATTTCTATTCGAGAACGATAGCAAATTTACTTATTTGTCAGCTTTTAAATACCAAAACAGCATTTGTTTTAATTTATCAGGGTTAAGTATCATCAAATGATCATTAATAAAATATTTTAATTTTTCCTCTTGTTGAAATATTTTTCGTTTTACAAATACTACACTGGAATTGTGATTTGTCCGGATGTGTGTTTCGAGTTATTTGTTTAAAATAATAAAATTCCAACCGATTTTGAAATTAATTGTTCTCAATTATGTTTGTAAGATAAATATTATAAATTTCCACGCGTATATCATTGTAATTAACTCGGTATGTGTTTATTTATCAAAATAGTTGAGATATTAAGCAAACATGCAATATTTTGCACCTTAAAAGTCATTGTTAATAAATTATGCGGTCCGCAAATTAAACAAATAATTTATAATACTCAAAATTAAAAAAAATAATATTAATGTCGATATGGAATAGATTTTCCCACAGCTTTGTTCTTTTATAAATGTCTTGCAGTGAAGTAAATAAAGTGATATGTTTTTATTATGTAATGACTTTATGGATTAAATGTTTAAAACTATAGATGTGCTATTTAAATAAGATTGGGACTAAAGCAATAATAAAGTTCAATTCATTTTATTGAAATATATTTATTAACTATTATTTGCTAAATGAAAAAAAAAGTAATAAATCTAATGATTAATTTATAAGCCACTAATTATTTTTTTTTAACTTTAAAAATAATGAATCATTTAGTCATTATTATTATTATTAATACATTATTTTAAATTGATAAAAAAATTGATGCTTTCAACATAAGTATTTTTATTGCATACATTGCTTAAAGTATTGTGTTAATGCATTTTGTTGATGGAGTTAATAAAATGTTCAATATTAGTAAATAATGCATTTCATTGAGGTAGCAAGAAAATCAATATCCATTGTTAAACAAATTTTATTTATCAATATTAATATTGTATGGCAGATTGGGACGATACATATAAGAAAGGTATGTGTTAAATAATCTATATAAGCAAGGAACTATTTCTATGAAATGCTATAATTTAATGCGCCCTATAGAATTTGTTGCAA
The DNA here is from genome assembly GCA_021605095.1 of Caerostris extrusa. Lineage (NCBI taxonomy): Eukaryota > Metazoa > Arthropoda > Arachnida > Araneae > Araneidae > Caerostris > Caerostris extrusa. The sequence goes on from BPLR01010898.1 coordinate 72,987, forward strand.
TTCTTATTACATCATTCAAAAATTTGTTGGAATGATTAATAAAATCACATACATCTAAATTTCGAAATTAATTATGCTATTTCATTTATTTTTAATTTGCAATATCAAAAAGAATTTATAAACAAATTTTCTAGTAACATTATATCTACAATTTTCCGGTGTCCTTCTAATATCCATGAAGTGTTAAGTTACAGACTATTAATAACATAATTTTAAAGTGATGTTTTCAAAAACATTTTCAAAAGTAAATTAATTTTATTAACAACCATAAAAACTTAATTTATTTTAAAATATCTTTTTTTTTAACTTTAAATCTGTGTAAATATAGATTTAGTTTTGATTCATTGGCGAATAATCAAACTTTTAAATGAAAGTTCAATCAAGTGGCTTAACCAGTTAGCATACAAAACTTTTTGCTAGACGTATTATGCATACTAATCTGATTCTAAGAAAAGAATGAAGCAATCCAAAGAATGCTTTCTCCATTTTAAAAGTATTATTTTCTGCATTGGAAAATTTTCTTTTTGCAATTTTTTTTCCAAAAACGAAAAGTCTTCTTAAATTAGTCTCAGTAATTCCCTTTGGTAAATTGAATGTTTGGTAACACTTCCACAAAAAGAAATGAATTAATGAAGTTTTTTTATTACGTGTTTAATATAGATTTGATTTTGATTCATTACTTTACGCTCCAAACCAGGTGACTTCTGCAATTAATATGCACAGTATATTCCATCTACACTATGAATACTAATCTGGTGTTAAGGCAAGCATGACTCTGGATGTTGTCTCCGTTTAAGAATATTATTTGCTGCACGCTGCAGGGATTTTTCGTTTGCTTCTTTCACCAAAAAAGGGAAAAAATATTTTTTTTCAAGCCAATTCTTAGAGCTCCCTTCGGTAAACTGGATATCTGGTAACATTACCATACGAAGAAAAAGAAAAGTAAACTTCAAATGGAATGGTGGATACGTTTTCAGGCTATTCAGGTGTAGAATATAATATAATACCCAGCGGACGATATGCCGTCTGAATTCGCAATGAACTGCAAAACCACTCTTGAGATAGCCCTCCCCCTGCCCTTCCATGAAGAAAAAAAAAGCGTGGTATAAAATTCTATAAATAAATATAATCGAAACACTGCCGCCTATGTTCCCTCAGGTATCATCAATCACTGGCAAACAAAGACGCAAAAACGTTTTATTGTGCGATTTATCCAAAAGTAAATGGTAAGACCGATAAAATTCTCAGATTTTTTTGTTTGCCCTTACAGTTTCTTTTCTGGGGTGATCATGGCATACAAACTTATAAAGGCGTAATCGTTCTGGGAATATTTTTCCGGAGGAATCTGTGCTATAGGAATACATTAAGCAGCAGTGTCTTAATGTATTCCTGGAGCACGAGAATCAGAGGACTAATATGTGCCACAAATCTCTGCCACGGATTCTATCTCTCTGACTTTGAATGATGAAACTATCTGTAAAAGTTTCTTGAAGCAGGTTTTTTTTTTGTTGTTGTTGTTGTAGGAGAATGGGAAATAAAAACATCGCGTGCTTCTTTACTATTTATGGTTTGGCATGGAATAGGCTCTCTGCCAAAATCGGACTGGAGGAAAACGTTTTAGCAAATTGCTTTAATCAAATTCATTTTTTTTTATTAAATAATCTGTTAAAAAAAATAGTTGCTCTTTTATTGATGACATTAGAAAGAAAATTCATTTTATTTTTCGATTATAAATAAAAATATCAAAAATTCTTAAAGACATTACATTCATTTTTTTCTCGAGAAAACATTTCTTAAGATCTTAAGGAATACTTTTTTAAGCATTTCCTTTTTTGAACTTCAAAAAGGAAATTAAAACAGGAATAATAAGTTCGTATTTGTGTTTTAAAAAAGATTAAGATTTTGAATTCTTCTTAGTTATTCTGCTATTATTATTACTATATATATATCTGTGTGTGTTTTATTTCAAAAACGAAGACTGATACATTATCATTCTGTATTTTAAAATGGAAAGCTTTGTTTTGATTTTATTATTGAAGTACTGTTGTCGTTGTTCTAATGCAGCTGGCAATACAGAAACAGTTAATATTTTTATGTCATAAACAAGGGTTGCACAGATGTTGTTACTCATTGAGCACTATCCTGGATAGGCAAGTGCAGCTTGAAGATATGCCACGGACGCGAGTAACATTACCCCCACAACGCATCCTATTAGACCGAGACCTACGCCTTAAAGTGGATTCGAACCACTACAAACATCCACGGCACCGCCTAGACTCGAACCCTGTGATACCTAGCGCCAGAATTCTACCAATCGGCCATCAGGGTACCAGATCTCATATATTGTTCAATTTATTAACCGCAGAAGTATACAGAATTAGTAAATAATTTAATAAAATAATATAATAATTTTAATTTATAAAATGAGTTTTTTGGCAACATTTGTTCAACTGTTACTAAATTTATATAACAGTTGCTTTGGAAAATATTATTCCACGACAATGTTTTCTGATATGAAAAAGAAAAATACAATCTTTTTTTTTTTTTTTTTTTTTTTTTAACTAAACAACAATAGAGAATATCAAGCTGTTAAAAACAAACAAACCACGAAAACTGTTAGCACGAAAATATTTTTAATATTCACAGCGGCAATCTTATTATTTTTTTTTTTTTTGTCCCCTTTCCCAATTTCCAAAAGCTGGCTTGCGGACTTTTTTTAACAGTGTTTTCCTATCTTGAAAACTCTGCAAGCACGGTGGACTTAATATATCCATTCAAACGTTGCCCAAATGTAGTTCAGTTAAGGAAAAATATATTTTCACGGTCTTGCTGCATGTTGTTTACCCTTCGTCTAAGTCTTTCAATTCCGCGAAATTCGTGCAGATCGTACCTGTCCGGACAAATTGATTTTAGAAGAAGTAAAATGTCTCGACGTCTTCGCAGGAAAAAAAGTAAACTTGAGGTAACGGGATTTTGACGAAAGGAATTTGGATAAGAAGTACAAAGCTTTCATTCTAGATTGTTGTCTTTTTATTTTGTATATGTAAAGAACGTTCAATGTTTTGCATTTCTTATTTATTTTTTTCTCTGTTTTTCTCTTTTCGGCAATCGCATGTTTTTTTGGAATAAGATTAAAAGTCAATTTTGTATTTTTTTAAATTTTTGGATTTGAATAAGGAATAAGATACTATGTTAACCATTTGAATATTTTATTTTTTGAATCAATACTTAATAAATTGAAATTTTTCATATCGAAACAATGTAATATAGTAGATTAAAAAATGACAAAAAGAAAATATTTTGTAATTTCTAAATTTAAATTTAATATAAAATAAATGTTACAAGTATTGTTTAGAAAGTTAATTCTTGTTAGAAAATTTTTAATTAAATAAAATTGCTGTACGAATGTATGCCACAAAAAAATAATAATGTTTTTGTTACATTTTTGAATACTGTAACCGTGCTTCCTCCTACGCACCGTCAAAGCACATCCAGTGAAGTTCAAAAGAAATCGCTAATTGGCCTACAGGCTCTCAACCGGAGAGAAAGTGTTTTTCGTGCATCGAGCGTATCTGCATATCGGGTTTTCGGCTTACAAGTGGAGTGCTTCCACGAAACTCTAATTATATGTTTAAATGTGTTAAATAAAATATAAAACATTGTATGTCTCTAATCGATGTGTGTAAATGAAGTTGTGAGTTCTCCAATCTGTGCCGCAAGTATCTCAATCCAACCTCTTACATTTATTCTTCTTGTATTTTCTTAATTTTATCCTCGCATTTATCTATGATAGAAATTAATTTTGCGAGTTAAGAAAGAGCTTTTGCATTTTTATTTTCAAATAAATAATTACATAATATAGAACATATTTCCGCATATGTTTTGAAAAGGAAAAAGACAATTATCCAACTAATTTAAACGATATTTTAAATTAAAAAACAAAAGCCACAAATTTAATTGATAGATATACTAAACATTTATTTCATCTTTATTTATTCAAGATCATTTAATTTGTCATTTACAATTATGATGTGTTCAAAAGAAAGAAATATGAAAAAATTTGCATTATTATAATGAAAAACATAAAGGAAGAGTGCAAAATTGGCAAAAAAAAAATTACAAATAAAAAAAGTTCATAATATATTTAAATATAATAACTTTTGAAGTTTGTTTTTAAATATATAAAATATCGCGTGCTAATATAATCCATGAAAGCAGAGAAGTATATTTTACAAGAACAAGGAAGATATTAAGATATGGAAATATGGAAATTAACATTTTAGTTCAAGATTCAAACAATCCTTAGTTTATCTGACCAGAATTTTATGAATATATTAATTAATTCATTGTATAGATTCGAAATAATTGTATTATAAAAAGGGTGTTTATTAATTAGAATGATAAAATTCAAGTTATTGGATTTTTAATTACAGATACAATCCAGACCAAAATATTTATCTTAATATGTTACAATTTTTGTTTGCTTCTTATCCCACTTGGTCGGCAGCAATATCTAGATCAAGTCCATGAACCCGTGTGGTCTCATGGAAGGAGGGGAAGAGGGCAGCTTCTGTTGTGATGGAGCATACGTAGGTAAAATTCTGACTTGGTTCCGTGTCGCTGAAGAAGGAGGATAATGCCTTCCGGGAGAATTTTAGGGGCCATACCCCGTATTTGAGTAACGTATAGGAGAAAACTTGAAAAATTCCCAGGTAGCCCGACTAACGAGGCAAGGTACTGAACATCTTTGAAACACTGTCTACAACAAAACTACCAGCTAATTGAATCTCAACCTTAATGCTCACCAGTAGCGCACGTTGCCACTGAGCCACGAATCGGACATATAAAAATAGTTGAAATGATATATGAGTGATCTTTTCTATTAATATTATTTATATACCACAGAACATGAAACATGGTAATTAAAAGTATATGATACCAGAGATTATTTGCTTAAATGATACCAGAGTTTTCCCACTGATATCATTTAAGCTGAATCTTCATCATTTTATTAAAGCAAGAAATTAGCAAAATTGATTGAAATTGATGAAAATAGAATAAATTCTTAAAAATAGATGAAAAATACGTATGCAAGTTGCTATTTAACTACTTTTTAAAAAGTACAGATTCGAATGTCCAAGACACACACAGGTTACTTACCACCACATCACCACACAAAGCTTATAACTTTTTTCAAAAGTGTAATACGGTTATTCAAATTTTAATTAGCTTAAAGTAATTGCCTTCGTTACGCGTGCCACAAATAAAAAGAGGGAACGGTGAAAAATACGTATGCAAGATGCTGTCTAACTATTTTGAAAGAAGTACAGATATGAATGTCCACCACACAAAGCTTACAACTTTTTTTCAAAACTGTAACACGGTTATTCAATTCATGGAATTCATGGTTATTCACGGTTACGTGTATAACCGGGGTAACACGGTTATACACGGTTATTTCAATGAGCTTAATATAATTGCATTTTCAAGTGTGCCACAAATAAAATAGGGAACTGTGAAACATATGCATGCAAGATGCTTTCTAACTACTTTTGAAAGAAGTACAGATTTGAATGTCCACCACTCACACGTTACTTACCACCACATCATCACACAAAGTATATAACTTTTTTTCAAAAGAGTAACAAGGTTATTCAAATTTTAATGATCTTAAAGTAATTGCTTTCGCTACGTGTGTCACAAATAAAATAGGAACGGTGAAAAATGCGTACGCAAGACTGTATCTAACTACTTTTGAAAGAAGGACAGATTTGAATATCGACCTTTTAAATTTTTTACACCGTTACTAAAACCTACCACGCTTTTTAAAAATAATTGCTTTCGTTACGTGTATCACAAATAAAATAAGGAACGGTGAAAAATACATATGCAAGATGCTGTTCAACTACTTTAGATGCTAGAAGTACTATGGATTTGAATATCCACCATACTCACGAACGACAGTACAAAAAATAAACAAAGTATCTTATTTTCAGGAAAATGTGATGACATAAAAACCGGGACGTACTCCATCACCGCAATGAAATGAGCTTTGAGCGAGTGTTATTCCGAAATAAAAACTTATTATAACTCGGAATATTTCATAGAGTCGGAGACACAGGCGTAACTTAAAAGAAGAACAAATTGAATTTTGGGAAGCAAATTTTGGCGTCGACGGAACTAAATCTAATATTCTTCGGGCATACCCTAAATAAATTACGTTCACTCTGAAGAAGAGGTTTGGTTACATGCCAAACAAATATCCAGTTTCGAAGCTTTTGACAAAGTGTTTCCTCTTTCCTGACCTATCCTTTTATCCAAGACAAAAGGTCCTTAAATATGTCTCAAATTGGAGACACTTGTAGGCAGTGTGATTGGTGGCGATGAATTATTGAAATAGTTGTGGTAATTATGTAACGGTTTGCTTTGAAAGAAAGAATGCGCAATGCATGACTTGAGATTTCACGTCAGAGGACAATGCTGTTTATTCTGCAACTTAAATTGTTGGAAAATCACCCTTTCGAAATTCCATTGTGGCTGCTTTTATGCAGCCAATTTTCTGAACTCCAGAGCATGAATATATATTTGTTAAAGAATTCTATGCATCGGTTTCCATTTTGGAAAAATTTTTCGTTATTCATATTTTCACCGTAGTGAGTTTTGTAGGTCTACAAAGTTCAAATACCAAAAAATGGTTACTATTGTGTTTAAAGATTTAATTTTTTTAGGTGTACTTTTAATGTTTTACGAGAATTAAACAAAAATCTTGAAAAAAAAAAAATATTTTAACTAACTTATTAAATTCCTTCTATTAGCTCACACTCTCCCTATATATATCTTGTTCAAATTTTCAGTCGTTCATAAAATACTTTTAATTCATCCACTCAAGTTCGAATTCATTTTTTTTTTTTAACTTCTAGTGGATGACACGTGATGTTAATACAGTTTTTTCAAATATTAATTGAGTAATTAAATTTAATGAATTAATTTTATTTTTTTTTTTTAGATTTAAGTTGCATATATCTACCAATAGATGGCGCCAGATAAACTTAAAAAATAATGAAAATTATTTATAAAGTACTTTTTGCAATATAGTGAAAAAAAGTAGGAATTGACTTTAAAATTTTTTTTTTTTATATTACTTGTTTTTCTTAAAGCTGGTGGCAATCGGTAGTATAGCATCTGTCCCATAAAATTTGCATATTTGAGTACATTTCGTAGAAAGCAAAAATTATATGTACTTCTACTTTGCCTCCTATAGAATGGAATGAATACTTAAAAATATTCTTACCAATAGTCCATTTCAAAATTCTTTATAACTATTTAAATGAACTGGATTCAACAATTTTAAGACAAAGCACTTTCTTTTTAATCAACTCTTATAAGACCTACAACTATTTATCAAAGTTAGAAAAAAAAAAATTCACAGTGATTAATGTTTCAGGATAAATCTCATACCACTACTACATTTTCAAGGTTAAACTCATTGACACATAGAAATTTCATCATCCTTATCAGTTAACTACATAATTAATTTTAATCACGTAATGTATTTTATATAACACATACACGAGTATTTCCTTTAAAACTATTCCAACTTTTTCAAGAATGGTATTAATATAATTGAAGAATATCATTTGTATTTTCTAGAACATTTCTGATATTTACGGAATCCAATTATAAAAGAAAAATTTACGATAAAAATTTAGTTATGACCATAAATAACACCATTAAAAAAATATAGAACTAATTATTCATTTTATAAAATTTTCAATTCAAAATCGCCAAAGTGCAAATTATAACTCACATTAGACAGCTACAGTCTAATGTGAGTTATAATTTGCACTTTGCAGCTACAGTCCCATTAGCTACATTAGCTTAGTCCACATTAACTACAGTCATTGTCATACAGTCATGAGCCTATGGTTTAAAGTGGCTTCCGAACCATTGCAAACATCTATGGCACCGCCGGTACACAAACCCGAAACCTATGGCACCGAACGCTGGAGCGTTTTTAAAATATAAAGAATTGCTTGCAGTGAATAGTAAATTATATTACCACTATTAATATTCAATGTATGACAATCCTTTTACATAAAATAAATACACAAAAATGTTGAAAAAATTATTTTTATTAAGTCATTAAATATATTAATCTGCAATTTATAAGAGTGCTTAAAGAAGAGCTAAAAAAAAGGCTTATTTCAAGATATTTTCGGAAAAACATCTCTTAAGGTTAAAAAAATTAAATTTCACTATAAATCACTTCTATTATAGACATTTAGGCGACATTTATTCAACAAAAACCATTACAACAAACAATATTAATGCCTTGTAATATTATTTAATGTTGTGTGTCAAATCAGGGAAACCCTATTACTACAAAAGTGCATTAAAATTCCATTTCATTTAAATTACAAAGATTCGCATCCCATTCATTCAAGATTACAGAACGACAAGTAACAAATTTAATTTCACCAGCACCCCTCAACAAAACGCACATGTTCACAGGATCGCCGGTTTTAAACACCCATTACCAACAAACCTCACATATCCAACATCTAATAAAACAAAGAAACCATTCATTCATTCGCAGCTAGCTCCAAACCCAAATCCAATCCCATCTCCCATTTCGGAAGAACTACTCAATGATATTAATTCTAAGCGTTCCGCAAGACGCATTGCAAAGTTTCTGCATTCAATCCAATGCCTCGCTTTCTCTCTCTCTCTCTCTCTCTCTGAAATATGCACCAACTTGAGCGAGAAGAAGAGTTATATTCTGAATCCCCAGAGACCTGTTCCTGTTTCCAGTAGCTCTCTCAGAAGCCATTTTCTTGTTTTATTTCCTTCGGTATCATTTGAGCCGGGCACTTTTGCTCCAGCGAATAGTCCTCCTTAAGTCACTAACTATCCGCAAAATGAATCCTAAACAAATGCAGGCCACATCAAATCATGTGGGGTGCGTTGGATTGCAGAATCGTCCGATCGATAAGTTTGCGGAGAGAGAAGGGTGTTTATACATAATGTTAGCGGTGCGGGTATAGGTCTGTGATATTGCTACTAGAAGAGTTGATGGCCTTTGCTGATGGCCTGCCTTTTTGTTCAATTGTTTATACGCGTAACTAAATCGTTTTTCCTAATAAATTGCAATAAATATCCTTTATACAAAACAATTGATAAAAAATAAATTTAAACTGCAAATAAAAAAATTTATATAGAGGCTCGCGTATAGCCTTGCGATAATGCTGGTAAAAAAGCTGATGGTCTTTTATGGTGTTCTATTTTGAACAACTATCTATATACATAATTAAATAAGTTTTTCTGATAGTTCGCAGTAGATTATTTAACGCTTCATTGATTAAAAGTCAAATTTAAATTACAAAGAAGTGAATATCGCAAAAAAATAGAAGAGTGTTTATGCAAAATAATGGCGATGTGGGTATATATTTGCGATATTGTTACTAGAAAAGCTGATGGTCTTTGCTGATGACCTGCCTTCTGTTATACGTAACTAAATAGTTTTTTTTTTCTATAATAAATTGCATCAAATCCTTTATGAGTGCGCATAGACTTGAAATACTGCTGGTAGAAAGGTTAATGTTCTTTTATGATGACATGCTTTTTTGTGCAACTGTCTATATATATAACTAAATAGATTTGCGATATTGCAACTAAAAAGTTGTTAGGCTTTTCAGATTATGTGCTATTTGTATAACTATTTATACACGCAACTAAATAGCTTTGTTTAATAGTTTGCAATACATATTTGCCAAAATCTTTTTAATTTAATTTAAATTAAAAAATGTTGTTCTTACTAAAAAAACTGATATTCCGTTTTTTCACACAACTGTCTATGCGTTTAATGTAAGTATTCTTATATTTTATAATGAAAATTCAGAAAACAAATTAATATATCATTAAGTTTATGTAGAAAAGAAAAATAATTAATTAGTTAGCATATTTTTAAACTCGAAAATTTACATTCAACATTCAATAACTTTAATTTTTATTCTATGTGTGGTTAAATGTCAAAAATTTTAAAAATGTGGTAAAAAAAATTAAACATATAATGTTTTAAATAATTAAACATGTTTAATTAATTATATTTTATTAATTATTTTTATTTTTAAAATGTTAAAAATGTTTAGTGCATTTTTCTAAAAATGAATGAACCAATTTCTGTAATTTTTTTGTTAAATTGTATTTACAGTTGTTACTTTCAACCAAATATATAGTTTTAAAATGAAACTATGCAATTTTAAATTAATGTAGTTTTAACTTTAAAAAATCAAGCAATTCAATAAAATATAGATTAAAAAATATTTATATCTAAAACAAATAATGATTTACTTACAATAAGAATCCCTTCGTAAACCTCACTTCAAATACAAAGAAATGAATCGGTTCGAATTTTAAATAAAAACAATATGAATGACCGGAAACAATAAATCTTTGAAAGGGAAAAGAATACAGAAAAAATAAATAAAATGTTGCATTCCTGTGTATTGTGCGTAAAATTGATATAAGAAGCCATTGTCTGTTATTGTGTCACTGTTATAATCATCTTTAGGTCACTGCTCGATGATTTTTGCAGTGTTTTCCTCACAGCGTCAGCGAGAAAAATGACAGAATAGAGAAATAAATCAATATGACCTTGGTGACCATTTTTTTTTTCTAAAAGATTTCGACTTCTGTGGCTTCAAAAATTATGAACTAAGAAAGGATATTAATCAATAATCACTTATGATGTAATTTCATTTTAATGCAACAGATTTAGACAATTTTCCATGAATTAATGAATAATAGAGATGATTTTAGCAACAAATTAAAGCGCTAGATAATACATTACAAATATGCCTGACATACTTTTATGCTTATACAAAATGTAAAATCGAGCATATTTAACCCAAATTAAAAAGGACAGCGTGATGTGTCCAAAAATGCTATATGGTGAAGGTCTTATGTGATACCATACGGTAAAGATCCCTATACTGTAAGTGTTATATGGTAAAATTAATATGATCCTATATGGTAGATTCTGTATAGCAAAATCCTATCCTATATAGTAAAGTCCTCTCTTATACAGTAGATCCCATATAATCCTATGATCCTATATAGTAGATTCCATATAGTAACCCTATGATCCTATGTAGTATTACTATGATTCTATAGAGTAAAGATCCTATATAGTATTTGTCATGTGGTATAATGTTCCAACCATTTCTATCCCAATAGATGTAATAATGCAATCAGCGACGACAAATATTTAATGAGCAATGAAGAAATCATCAGAAAATTTAATTTAGAATGTGAATTAAGAAAATGCAAATTAGAATATAATAACGTGTAAGAGGATGCAACGTAAATTCCGTAGTGGCGTGCGTAACAATCACTGCCTTGAAACTTTGAATATAAATGAGGGCAAATGTGATAGAGTGTCTCGCACAGATAATCAAAGTGGTCAATTGGAGTTTTCTGCTTTTTTTCCAATACAATAAGGAAAAGACAAGCAAATATGGTGCAACAAATAGCATTGAGAATATGTTGTGTAGGTGCCAATGTGTATAAAATTTTTATACCTATCCATTGCTCTAATAAATAAGGGCACACCAAAATTTCATTCGTTATTATGACGAATACCTTTTAGAATGATAGCATCAATTTAATGGGTTCATCCCGCTGGTAAGACAAATGCCTAAATGTCTGCCTCCCCCACCTCAATCATCCTCAAAAAAACTATAACGAATTGAGCGAATGTATAATAATAATCTTTTCCTTTTTTTCTAATTTAATTCTTAATTTAAGCATGTAAGTTTAATTTTTATACACAGATATTTTATATCTATGTCTAAAATGATCAATTACCAGATCTTTTATCACCAGACAACATCAGATGCATACAAAATATTTTAGCCTTATTCTAGCCATGAAATAAGTCGTTATTTTAATAAATGTTACACGAAATTATGCAGCTAGTTCAAGTTGACCAAATTAAAATGATCAATTAAATGATCAGAAATTTTATATTTTCAGTTACAAAAATCTTATGCATTGCTTTTACAGTAAAAGCCTGCAAAACTACACTACAGGAACAATGAATTGATTTTTAAATGGCCCCCTACCGAATGATGATGGGCTACATTCATGATCGGGCCAGTAATCGCCAATAATAACATGATTCTGATTTTTCTTCCTCTGCCTCCATTACCAGATAGCTTTTCTTTATGCCTCATCGGCAAGGCATGCGTTGTTAATCAACCAAGAAAGTAAACAATATTTCGCAGGGGGAAACAATACCACCAGACAAACTCCTCTTTTATCACCGCACAACATCAGGTGTAGATCAATTATTTTAGCCTTATTCTGGCCATGAAACAAGTCGTTATTTTAATAAATGTTACACGAAATTCTGCAGGTTGACCTAATTACTGAAAGATCTGAAGCAGTTTATAACGCTGATATGAAATCCAAGGTTTACTTGGGAAGTGATTGATTCTTTAGAATTAGACCTCAACAAAAGATTCTGTTGTTTTCAGAGAATGGTGATTTACCATTGATTAATGCTATGTTTCCAACAAGCTTAATTAAATCTAATGCAATTTCTTTGATAGACGATGCATTTTTTTTATCGAATATGTTTGCGTATTAAAGTTAATTTTTGTGGACAGGTAATCGCTGTAAATAAATTGTTCATTATTTTTTTTTTCCTTATGGTTTTCAATCAACTCAAGGGCTTAGTTAGATAAAATCGAATTAAAATGGGTCAAATTACATCACGATTTATGGTTTACTTGGTGAATCAAATTAAAACTAATTGAATTTTTAAATAATTTAAATTTATTTAAGTAGAAATATTAGACAATTTAATTTTCATTATCTCAAAAAATTATAGGTTAGTTTATTTCTAATCCATTGCTATAAATTTTTCCAATTGTTAAGAAATTATTTTAAATAATAAAATGTCAAATTAAAATTTATTAAACATATTAAAAAGAAACAAAAGCCTTATATTTATTATCTTATTTCTTTCAATTACAACTTATATGTTTAAATTAATCTTAGAAGAGTATATTAGAAGGATTTTTATTTTATTCTATTTAGAAGAACTAAGATTCTAGATTCTAGTATGTTTAGAAGGACTAAGATTATAGATTTTGTCAATTTAGAAGGACTAAGATTCTAGATTCTAGTATGTTTAGAAGGACTAAGATTATAGATTTTGTCAATTTAGAAGGACTAAGATTCTAGATTCTAGTATGTTTAGAAGGACTAAGATTATAGATTTTGTTTATTTAGAAGGACTAAGATTCTAGATTCTAGTATGTTTAGAAGGACTAAGATTATAGATTTTGTCTATTTAGAAGGACTAAGATTCTAGATTTTTAGTATGTTTAGAAGGACTAAGATTATAGATTTTGTTTATTTAGAAGGACTAAGATTCTAGATTCTAGTATGTTTAGAAGGACTAAGATTATAGATTTTGTCAATTTAGAAGGACTAAGATTCTAGTATGTTTAGAAGGACTAAGATTATAGATTTTTTGTCTATTTAGAAGGACTAAGATTCTAGATTCTTTATGTTTAGAAGGACTAAGATTATAGATTTTGTTTATTTAGAAGGACTAAGATTCTAGATTCTAGTATGTTTAGAAGGACTAAGATTATAGATTTTTGTCTATTTAGAAGGACTAAGATTCTAGATTCTAGTATGTTTAGAAGGACTAAGATTATAGATTTTGTCTATTTAGAAGGACTAAGATTCTAGATTCTAGTATGTTTAGAAGGACTAAGATTATAGATTTTGTCTATTTAGAAGGAATAAGATTCTAGATTAAGTATGTTTAGAAGGACTAAGATTATAGATTTTGTCTATTTAGAAGGACTAAGATTCTAGATTCTAGTATGTTTAGAAAAGGACTAAGATTATAGATTTTGTTTATTTAGAAGGACTAAAGATTCTGATTCTAGTATGTTTAGAAGGACTAAGATTATAGATTTTTGTCTATTTAGAAGGACTAAGATTATAGATTCTAGTATGTTTAGAAGGACTAAGATTATAGATTTTGTCTATTTAGAAGGACTAAGATTATAGATTCTAGTATGTTTAGAAGGACTAAGATTATAGATTTTGTCTATTTAGAAGGACTAAGATTCCAGATTCTAGTATGTTTAGAAGGACTTCCAAATAGAAGCAATCTCAAATCAAAACCAAGTTCCCGTTTTCAACGTTTGAGAAAGTTATGAAAGTTAGTACAAAATAAGCAGATCAGTAGTCAGAAAAATTTTATTTGAATCCAGAAGACAGGTGGAGGAAGGGGAGGAAGACCGGAGGGGATTCTCCCTCCTCCTGCATCTCAGAATTTAATATTCTTCAAGAATTCAAATTGTTCCATTTGCGACATCATTATACCAAAGACCAAATCTGACACACCAATAGTCAATCAGCTTCAATCCTTGTTAAAAGATTGACCAATAAATTTCGTTGTAAAAATAACATGAATTTATTTGGACAACACGTAGAAGCATAAATGATATCGTTTTAAAAAAATCACAAAATGCATTCAAAATTTGTTTTGCAATAGAATTATTATTAGTTGAAAAGACTTTGCAGCAAATGTTAGATAAATTGATACATGGGTTACAAATAATAAAATATTAAAGCAATGAATCATTTTTCATTTCAATCAATCAACATAAATGTTCATGATTCATCCATATTCTAGTGATTCAACAATAACATTACCAATCCAACACTAAAAAAGCAGCATTGTCACTAAATATATCCTTTACAAATGATAAAACCTGGCTCGAAATGGCTGGTTCTTATCACACTGGGATATTGATTAATAATGAATCAGCAATTTTTAATAATTTTTTATCCCATCCTTCATTTAAAAGAAGGGGAAAAAGAAGAAGTTGTTGATCCATACGACAGCTTAAAAATAACATCCCAGACATGAAAGCGTCCTTTCAAAATCTTCAGGCGTCACAGGCAACTTTTCTTACTTTTTTCTTCTTTTTTCTTGGTATCTGCACGTTGAGATATCATGTTATTTTTTAAAAAAACCAGACTGTTTGCAAAGTTTGGTGATCCTTCGCTCTCCCTGATCCATATCCTTCAGTAGGAGGATTTGTGTTTCATCAAGTGCAGATGGGAGTTTTTGACGCCAAACCTTTTAGAAAATAGGATTAGAAAGAAGATCTTCTTTTTATTATTATTATTGTTTTAGTAGCTTAAGCCAGGGCTTTTTACAGATTAAGATTGTGTAGCAGTAAATAAATATTTACTGGACTTGTCCAATGCAAGATGACCATGAATGGGGATTTAAAACAAATGAATTTTTGCAGTAAAATAACTAATCGTATTAGTAGGATTTGGAACCCACAAAAATACATATTATGGGGTTATATATTCGAGGCGAGTGATATAGGTTACTAGAATTATCGTTAAAAATAAAATAAAAGTAAATTCTTTTTGGTAGAACAAAATTATCTCCTGTAGCAAAATTTTTTATTTTAAAGCACAAGTGATGTAATTGAAGCAAATGTGAAGGAAACGTATTTATTGAGATGTACATATGAATTTAATGGTAATTTTCAATATTTAGCTGACACTTTGGAATTTAAAATAAAATATTTATATACAATCAGCAAATATTTTAATGTTTCATGTGTAATAAAGATTAATGTTATAAAAAAACAAATTATAAAATTTTATTACACATATATTCAATATATATATAGATATTGCTGATCCATATCCTTCAGTAGGAAGATTTGTGTTTCATCAAGTGCAGATGGGAGTTTTTGACGCCAAACCTTTAGAAAATGGGATTAGAAAGAAGATCTTTTATTATTATTATTATTGTTTTAGTGGCTTAAGCCCAGGTTTTTAAAGATTGAGATTGTGTAGCAGTAAATAAATATTTACTAAACTTGTCCAATGCAGGATGACCATGGATTGAAAGAAATAGGGATTTAAAACAAATGATTTTTTTTTAATTCCTACTATTAGTTCACACTCTCCTATATATATATATCTTGTTCAAACTTTCAATCGTTAATAAAATATTTTTATTTATCCACTCAAGTTCAAATACATTTTTTTCTAACTTCTAGTGGATGAGACACTTGATGTTAATATAGTTTTTTCAAATATTAATTTATTAATTAAATTTAAATAATTAATTTTAGTTTTTTTAGATTTAAGTTGCATGCATCTAATAATAGATGGCGCCAGATGTAAGAGGAAAATTTCAACTTTTATTTGTAAAGGACTTTTCTGCAATATAAAGTCCTTTACAAATAAAGTTGAAATATTTCTACATCTGGCGCCATCTATTATTAGAAGCGCCAGATGTAGAGGACAATTTATTAGATGGCTAAAAATAGTAGGAATTGACTTAAAATTTTTTTTTTTTACATTATTTGTTTGTAAAATAAATAATCTTATTAATAGGATTTAGAATACACAAAAATACAGATTATGGGATTATGTATTCGATATGAGTGGTGCAGGCTACTAAAATTATAGTTAAAATAAATTAAATTAAATTAATTCTTTTCTGCTAGAAAAAAAGTATCTTCCGTAGCAAAATATTATTTTCAGTCATAAGTGATATAATTGAAGCAAATATGAAGGAAACGTTTTGAAGAAGATGTGCATATGAATCTAATGACAATTTTCAATATTTAGCAACACTTTGGCATGTAAAATAAAATATTTATATACGATAAGCAAATATTTTAATGTTCCGTGTGTAATACATTAAATAAATTTAAAAAAAAAATTATACAGATGTATCTGAAGTCGAAATTCCATAAATTAATTATTTTATAATTAAGTTTTATATTGAATTAATTATGTTCAGATATAAAAAGAACAGAACATTAGAATTAAGAGTTATTGGGCATAAAATAAAAATTTAATGTCTCAAAGAAAAAAAAAGTTTAAAGTTCAATGTACTTTTCTGTTTTATCAGCGCATCGATTACATCGTTTAGGTCAACTTAAAAATGTCGATGAATATTTAATAAAACTAAACCAGGGAGAACGTCGACTCAATCAACGAAGTCAAGCGCGATGATGAAAGTGGAAATTATTCATCCATTGAAACACTAAATAATTTACAAAAAACAATTAGGCCTAGAAGGAAAATAAAGTTTTAAGGTGAAGGTTAAGGTGATTTAATATTTGTATTTTCCAAAACAAGAACTTTAAACTCTTAAAATGTACTAGAAATCAAAATTATTATTTCTCATTAGTTTTTTTTCTTCAGAAAATAAAAATTTTAGATTTATTTCGTAATTAAATGAATTTAGACTAAATAATAATAAGAAATGGTAACCATTTTTAACTTCAAATTGTTTTAACCAATCACATTTAAAACTATTTTTAAATCACATTTAAAACTATTAAAAACATTCTTTAGAAACAATTATTTATAATAAAGAACTAAAGAATTTTTTTTAAAAAAAATTAAAGTGCATAATGGTTTTACTCAATAAATCTAAATTTAATATCAATTCTAAATTTATAGCAATTTCTAAATTTAATATATAATTTTCAAATTCCTAAATGAATATATCCAAAATCAGTTAACATTAAACGAAATATCTTTGCATTTGATGTAAAGAAACTTCATTATTTAATGTAACGCATTTAAACCTTTCCATAATTATTAAATTAATTAATTAATTACAGTAAATAAAAGATTTAAAAATTATTTTTGCAAATAATATATATTTTTTTTTTTTTGCTTAATACTATATCAAAGCATATATTTAAACTACAAATTTTAATAAAGTATTTCTGTAAGCTATATATTAAAAAAGTAAATATCAAAAGACCCTGCTATGATTTATGAGCATAAGAAAAAAACATTGCTTTTAATGAATGAGGGTTTGAAAAAAATTACACCATGTCTTAAATAGACTTCTTTTCATCAATATTATTTAATAAACAAACGCTGAATATGCTTCATTAACTAAAAACACATCCTATTGATGATATATGTACTCATTTACCCTTTTACAAGCATATGATTCAATATACGTTTCTCTCATATATATATGTACAAAAAAATCTTTTTTTTTTTCTTCGTTTGTTTTTATAGAAAAAGACTCTGTTCTATACAAAGTGATGCTCAATGTGTTCGACTTAGAAAAGGCGTGAAAAAACCGATTCAATCACTGTACTTCTTTAATGCAAACAAACTCTGTTTTTTATTTATGTTTTAGTTTTTATTTTCGTTTTTATCAACTCCTGTTCTCCCTAAGATCATCCATCATACTCAACAGAACACATTTTTTTTTTATTTTTAATTTCCCATATGAATTTTTTTCGGTTATTTCCCCCATGCTTTTCTCTGAACCAGAGTTTTTTTAAGGATCGACATTTTTTTTTTTCTCTTGCACGTTGCAAGCTTTCATCAAAAAGTACATTTTTATTCTAAATTCGCTTTCCCTTTAAAAAAAAAAAAATTGCTGAAAAATAATGAAATGTGAAAAAAAAAAAAAAAATATATATATATATATACATACATACAATGTCTCAAAGCTGCACTTATACAATAGAGATTTGTTTTTATCGAATATGTAGTTATTTATTCTCAAAAGAACGCCCCGATATAAAACAGAGTTTGTGAAAAAAAAAATAAAATAAAGAAATAAAGTGTCGATTCTTTTTTTTTAGAATATTCCTTTTTATATCTCTTTTTTTTTTTTTTTTATATCTCAGAGAGTTCTATTTCTGTTTTTAAGAATTTTGTGACAAATATCCATGGTTATGAGAACTACCAGGTGATAATGACGATAATATCTTCCTTTCAAAGAACAGTTTCACAAGTGTACGCCTACGCATAAATTAAACACAGGCCAACACAATCATTGTTTTCAGTCACTTTATACGGAAAATGGCCGCATATAATATTTAGCAAATTCTTTTGCCAAACGAGCTTAGAAGATTCTATCTTTTTTTGATGGTCTTCTTCGCTGGGCATTATTTATTTAAAATTACAGAAAAATAAAAGAGCTGTCTTCGAAATAAAATATTAATCGTTGCAAATGTTTTAACGGTGAGAGGAATTTAAAAAAGAAAAGTTCCGACATGTATTTTTTACGAAAGAGAGCAATTTGAAAATAAAAAAGGCATACAGAATTCCAAAAAAATTTAGGATTTAGAATTACAGAAATATTTATTTTGCCTTCGCGTTTGTATGGTTTTTGGAAGTAATGCACAATCTAAAAGTCGAAAGTCAAAATGCATTTCTATGTAAAGATAAATTTTAGTTTTTTGAGAGAAATACATTGTGATATTTCTTCAGAAACATGACATAGTGCTATGTCATATAATTACAATCATTCATTAGGACTTAGAACTAGGAATTACTAATTAAGACTCGTTATTAATTACTAATGAATAATCTAAAAGTCAAAGTCAAATGCATTTCTATACGAGAGAAATACAATTAGATATTTCTCTCAGAATCATGGCACAGCATGATATAATTAATAAATTAAACTTAAATATATAAGCACATCAGTCAAATAAGAAATATTTTATGCAAGCAAAATTCATTTTATCCAATGAGTGACTCACCTTTCTACCTTAATGTTAAGTGTTTTCAAAATTACCAACTTTCAAACCTGTATTACAACCCCATATATTTATACATAAGACTCCTGTACTTGTGTTATTTATCCTATATTTTACCTGTGTTAATGTATTATTATACACAGACCCATATGAATAATTCCTTGATTTCATATATGCATGTATGTTTAACACTTTCACCGTGTCTATGTACATATTCCTATCGAAAAATGTACGGTCAATGTGATGAATCAACTAATCGTGTCACACACACACACACACACACACACAAAATGAATAAACAAATAAACTGCAGATTCTATTGCCTAAAAAAATACCATAGTTCCTGATATTAATAACATTATTAGAGAAGATATTCTAATTAATTGTCTCAAATTTGTGAACAACTTCAAGGCATTAGCCGTAAACGCAAATCAACTTCAATGATTATAAACTTGAATGATACATATTTCAGTTTGAGGACAATTAACGTCAGCGTTAATTAAATAAGTATTCACTTAAGGTACATAAATTGATATAAAACTCGGTTGAAGAATTAAATTAAGCGCTGCAAAAACGCCAGACAATTAGAATAAAAGGAAGTAAATTTAAATGTAATACACCAAGAAATTCTTGAGATAATTTAAACAATTTCGAATAACAAGAATCATTCCCCATTCATGTAAAAAGAGCTTTCCAAAGTGAAACCAAAATCAATCCAAGTCCATTCAAATTAAATCTCCATTGTTCCTAGTCATCGTGAGAAAAACCCACATAACTACTTCATCATGAACAATGAAAGACATCAGAAGAATTAAAAATCCTCTTTAAGTAGATATACTAATTCCTTTCTGAAGAAGACATATTCCATGCGACGGCCCATTCCGTCGGCAATCACGAGAACTAATTTAATTAAAGGCTACTTTGTCATTTAAGCGAAATGAAAGACTGTCACGCCAGAAACTTTATTCTTCCCCATTTTCTCACGAACCCTAACCGAAGAAGATCTTCTGTCTTCCTAGGAATAATTAAAATTTAATTAAACCCGTTAGATAGGTAAAAAAAAAGAGCTTTACAAGTCTTTTTAAAGAACTTATATATCCCTTACATTCCAAGGCATGGGGAAAAATTGGCCTAACTGCTGCAGCAAACGGTAAGTACCATAAAAAAAAAATGGCTCAATTTGTGCCAAACCTTGACGTTAGACAATAGGGCCGTTATTGAAAATGCACGAAATTTCACCCTTTTTACAAGGAAAGGAAACGCTATTTCTTAGAATGGGCCTGAATCGCTACTCATTACCGGCCTTTGCATAAAAGCATGGGCTACCTGCCATTTAGTGTTAATGGAGTCGACCCTGGGATTTAATGGGCACTTATATCGATTAATCGTTCAGGTCAGTAGAACTTTGTGCGTGAGAAAGTTCAAGTCAAGCCTTAGGGTACGAGCCATCCTGTCACCCAGTCTTGCCATCATGTTGAAGATACTGCTTCTTTTTTTTTATTTTCCCGTCTTCTTCAGTAGATAGATTTAGAGACAAAAGATAAAAGAAGTCGAGATTTAAAAAAGTGGAAAGAAAGTTGTAATAGCATAAATATAACTGAGCAGAATCTAAATCATGGGATTTTTGCATGAAAAAGGTAATCACTATCTTAGGGGTTCTGTAGTTATTTAATTAAAAGTGTTACTATGTAACGAATATATGTACGTAAAAAAAAAAGGTTTAATTGATCTCTTATAAAGTATATTTCCTGGCTGGTTTTGAATTGTCATGTACTGACATAGTTAAAATGTTATTAATAGAATGACGTATAAATGTTTACAAATGTTACTAAGCATTAATATATATTGCTGTAAATTAAGAATCATTGATCTTAAGCCTCGTGTATGTTAAGTGGCCTGATGGCCAATTGGCTAACGCTCTGGCGTTTGGTGCTCCAGGTTAAAATCTTGGGGTGGCATCGATGTCTGTTAGTAGTTCGTAATCTACGTTAAACTGCAGGTTAAAACGTAAGGTTAAATAAGTAAGTAACCTGGTCTAAATAGCCTAAAGTGCAAAAAAAATGCCTGTAGAGCGACAAACCAAAATATATATGTTAAAATTCGAAAATTATCAATCAATTATTCATTTGAAAAAACCCAAATTATTAAAACCAATTATATTTAATTATTATTACTAAAAATAATAATTATTATTATCATAAAAGTCAATTTATGTTTTCATATAATCAGTATCAATGCAATTATGAATATTATTGTTATGTACTTCATTATTACAAAATATTAATAATTGTTATAGTTTAATTAATTTCTGAAATTCGTTAATAATTTTGCTATTATTATTCTGAAGAACTTTTTTGTGAAAATTTTTAAATAATCGAACAAATTCTTAGAACGAACAAAATATGAGAATTTTTTTAAATGATATACAAAATATTACAAATAAATTAATTATAAGGTACATTTTATAAGGTACAATATTTTTCAACAAAATATTTCAAAGATAAATTGATTGTATGCAAAGACTACCTAACAAATAAAATAATAATGTTCAACACATTTTTAAAAAACTAAAGCATCCAGACATAATTACAGTTGTCGTTTTTTCTCTTTGGTATGAGTAACAGAAACTATTTCACGGCAGACAAAAATGTTTAAATTCAACATTACTTTCATTGCACTAGACTACCACTTTATCTTAAGAAAGAACCTCCATTCTTTGTTTGAGTTTCAGAAGTGATCCTCAAAAGTCAGTTTTATGGAATAGTTAGTATTTTTATGTAAAAAAAAAAAAAAAAAAAGTTAGCTATGTAATTTAATACCAACTCTAGAAAACTCATTTCTTATGCATCTTGACCTCGAAAGAAGAATTGTTGAAGTATTCTACCCTCCAGAATGCACTTAAGATGCTGTTGTTGTACTATGCATTCTTCTGTAAGTTTGCAAGGATACTTTATAAATTAAGACTTTGAGTACAAAATGCAATTATTAATATAATTAGCAGCATTTAACGTTAAGTAGCTTTGGTATATGTGAGTATCTAAACTCTTCGAATAAATATTTTATCAGAGTTATTTGTTGATTTTACGCACTTTTTAAATCGAGTTAATTGAATAAATTAAAATACATATATTAATAATATCCTGTCAGAAACTCGATTAAGTAAGTTAAAAAAATCATTTTGAAATTTATTGAACATCTGCCAAATGTAACTCTATGATATCAATTTCTCGATATATATTTGAAAATAATTACAGGATTTCAGTTTTTGGCTAATAAATTTCAACAGTTTTATTCAAAGTATCAACTAAAAATTTAAATCAAAAAATTACTGAGACGATAATATATTATAATTTCTTTCATAAATATGTTTATTATTTCTTTCCTATATAATCCGTAATAGTGATTTTCTTCCAGTAAAATTAAAAGATATCGTATAAACTTCAATAGCGTATATTCTATGACGTATATCTATGGCGTATATCTATGGCGTATATTCTATGACGTATACCTATGCCGCGCAGTCTTCAATGGTATGGTCGATTCGTGCCTGTTCTTTGACGTACGAATACCAATCTAGTTGATAAGTCAAATTCATACTTAATAAGTATTCCATTGCATTCATACCTATTGCTATCAGTTGATAAATCAAATTCATACCTATTAAGTTGATAAGTCAAATTCATACTTAATAAGTATTCCATTGCATTCATACCTATTGCTATCAGTTGATAAATCAAATTCATACCTATTAAGTTGATAAGTCAAATTCGTACCTATCAAGTTAACTAACATAAAAGTACATCAACGATATAAAAAACATTTTTTTTTACCCATAGCAGAAAGCTAAAGCACTTTTGATGTCACATATCAGAAAAAGTACATTATAAATTTAAGAAAGTGGAAACCGGAATGAAAATATTTAATTATTATTAATTATTAACATAGCTTAATTTTAACATAATTAATTATTTAATTACTTTAACATAAAATAATTGTTTTAATTATTTTAACATAGCAACTTAATTTTTTTTTTTGTGTCTATCTGCATTTAGCCATAAAGACAAACAGTATGAAATCAGCTTTATTAAATAATAAATAGCATTCTTATTCATTTTAACAATTATCAGGATTGAAAAGGATTCCTTTTAATGATGACGCATACTTGGGCAATCAATAATCCAACCTCTCAGAAGACAATTTAAATGACAATAGCTTTTGAATTCGAAAGGTGATAATAATAATATCAAATTCTTTTTCGCTATGCAACGATACATTCCAAGACATACTATAGTGATCTATCCAGAGTTGCCCATCAATCTCCGGGAACAAAAGAAACCGTATCTCATGGAAAATTAATTACTCAACAACAAGGAATTAAATAAAGTGCTCGATCTCATATTTCATGCAAATTTCACCATCCCTATGTGAAATCTGAATAACTAATATGGTCTCGAAACCTGAAAGGTCCGTGCACATTCCTTACGGCAAATATGGCAATCCGTTGAATTTTAATATGATTGCCTATCTAACTAAAAAAACCCTATTTCGGACCATTATTCAAACATTGAGTAAGGGTGAACAGCTAATTCTATAGCATAGCTGTGTGCATCCCCATTTATCAGGAGTTGTGATGAATTGGGATTTATCACACCAGGGATTTAGCGGACCCGAAGGTTCAATCAGCCAGGAAGATTTGTGACCTGGCTTCGAAAGGTCGGCAAATTGACGCAAATGCGCGTAATATTTGGACATCAGAGTAGTTGGAAAGCAAGAAATAAATCTGCAGGAAACATTTAAATGTATTCCGGGTGTCTAATGCCCGGTTGATGGAAATGCTTCAGCCCTCCGAACGTAATTAGATGGATCTTAACCATTAGAATGGAGTCGGTAAGAGGAATCTTCCCCGAGTAAGATTGTGAAACTTTAGCTGTATATTTAAACTATTAAGTTAATTAATTCGGTGAAAATTTGTATTGGAAGGCATCAAGTTTAATCAATTAAAGTGTATATTTTAAGTCACTTTGCTCTTTCGTTGCCTGGTTCTAAAGTATTTTGAATGTGCTTAGAATATTAGGTAAAAGATCTCAATATTTTATGAACATTTTCTTATATTATATACCAAAAAAAAAAAATTTTTTTTTATCATAAAAATATCAATTTAATGAGATAGAAAAGATAAATACATTTTTTTATTTACTTTATTAACACATAAAAAAATATTAAAATATTATTAAATATTGCCTTTCACAACCTACTTATAGAGCTTACAGCTACAAAACTATATAGCTGTATACATACAAATTTATCAGGAGAATTGTGATTAGATTGGTGATGAATTGGGATTTCGTAGACCCAAAGGTTCAACCTATGGTTTGGGGTATCGTTCTACGGTCACTTTTGCACACTTTGCGCTAATTAGATGGGATCTACAGTTTAACGTGGATTCCGTACCACTAACAAACATCCATGCTACAGCCAGAATTCGAACCTGAAGCCTGAGGTGCCAAATGCCAGAGCGCTAGCCATTTGGCCATCAGACCGCTAGCCAGCGTGTAACCAAATGAGAAATGATTTCCAGACAGAAATAAATTGTATATATATGTAAAGATTCATTGATCTCAGTTGGGCCTCAGTGGTCGAGTGTCCAGCAGATTGGCGCTGGATGCCACAGGTTTCAAGTTCGAGTCAGCGGTGCCATTGATGTTTGCAGTGGTTCGAATCCACTTTAAGCTATAGGCCGCGGTCTCATATGACTGTAAGAGCGTCACAGAGCCCAATCAGACTTCTCACTCACATCATTCCCGAACTGTATAGGAACAACTCAGCTCTAGGCACAGTGATGTGTGTGGTGGTAGACATGTATATTAATATGCTTACTATATATAATATATATATAAACACGCATACATTTATTTGTCTGTGAGAATGTATGTTTTAGGCATTAAAACTGTAAATAAACAAATATCATTGTTCTTAATTTTACAATTAAATATTTAATGTTATTTGAATATAGCATTTAATATTTAGGTGTAAATTTATATATATTTAATATATATAAATATAAATATAATAATATATATATATAATAAATATTTAATATAAAAGTTTATATATAATAAATATATATAAACTTTTATATTAAATATTTCATTTTTGTTATGAAAAAAAGCAATTTTATACTACACATTGTTTCTAGAAAAACATGGGACTTCTTTTGTACACAATATTGTATGTATGAAATGTATTAAATGAATGGAATCTTAATTTGTAACCGATCCCTCGTATTTATTTGTTAATTCTTTTCTTCCCTTTCTTCCAACACGTCGTTCAATCCATTCATATTTTCTAATCTGTACTCCACACGCAACGCTCGTAGTAAAGCCATAAAAAGAAAAGAAAAAAAAAAAAAAAAGAAAAAAGAGAAGCGACTGAGGCGTTTTCCACGGCGTTTAACCCGGCGAGTCCGAGAGTCACTTCAACTGAAAGAGTCAACCTTGTCTTACCTTGTTTCCACTGACACATACGACAATGCTGCTCGGGAAAAAGACAGAGAGAGACTGGTTAAGATAAAAAAAAAAAATGAATCATATATATCATTTTTTGATATCATTATACTCCTAAACCGGTCCTTATTAAGAAAGGGGGCAGAGATGGTACAGCAGATTGAGCGGGAAAGAAATAAAAAAAAAAAAAAAAGGTAGGAAAGGAAATAAAAAAAAGATGGACAAAGGATCTGGTTTAAGAAGAAGATGTTCTTCTAGAAAGGACACTGATCTTTCTTTTTATCTTGTTGGATTTTGACTTTTTTTTTTTCTTTATATCTATTTCTTTTTCTTTTTTTTTTTTTTTTTTTTTTTTTTTTTTTTTGAAAGGAAGATTCTACACACACTTGACCTTAATCCGAAATGATATCTTGTTCACCAAATCACATGAATGAAATTCCGTCGGTGAGGGTGCACTAAAGGGATTACTATGATTTTCCATTGAAAAAAAGTGTAGTTTCTGCAATGTTTTTAGTGGCACTGCTGCTGCCTATTTTATAGTATACAGCATATTGTTTTACAGAATTCCTTGCTGTTGCTTTGTAATAAGAGTTTAAAAAAGACCTTTATGATAACATCGTTTCTTATATATTCAGAATATATAGTTTTATAAACTATTTAGAATGTAATTTTTGATTTATTACCTGCCAAAATGTTTTTTTAATTTATTTAAATCTAACTTTAATAATCGCAGAGTGGTTCCTCAAAAAATTTGATACTAATATGTAATCTTCTGATAGTAATATGCAATTTTCGATTGAAAAAAAAGGTGTTGCTTTTTGTAATGTTTTTAAGTGGTACTGCTGCTGTCTGATTT
>BPLR01010900.1:0-29574 GCA_021605095.1 Caerostris extrusa
CGTATTGCTCCTAGAAGTTTTTCTTTGGACCTTTGGGAAGACATATACTCTGACAAAAAGGGCAACTTGTGCTGTGTCTTTTTATGTCACAAGACTAATCTGTGTTAAATGATAAGGTAGAAGAAAGTTGAATAGCTTCCACCTGCAAATATATTACATTTGAAGACATTTTGTTATATTCTATCTGTGTGATAGTGGTAAATCTTGATTTTTTCTAGATTTCTGTTTGTGTTTGAAATCACGAAACAGTTTTTCATCATGCGACATCATAGAAACATCCGTGACGACGGGGTCATTAGAGAGCTTCCGATGGGTTGACGACGCGTGTCACGGGGGGGGGTGCGGTGAAAAAGTGAGTACAAGTGGATGAGAGATAGAATCGATGCCTAATCCTCGTTAATCGATTCAGAACGATTTTTGAATGTTTTTGATAAAATAAATAATATTTGCGTATGGAACTAAAGAGCCGCAGCTTCACACCCAAAGAGCCGCATGTAGCTCGTGAGCCGCTGGTTGCCGACCCGCCATAAATCGATAAAATATTCTGTAAAGAACGGTTTAGAGACCGAACGATTCTGAAACCCAATCCGTCGATATCCTTAGACATAAAAACATAATAACCGTAGCTGATTTTTTTAACAAGAGGGGCAGTCAAAACTGATAAACAGCTAAAGACCGTTAAGACCCAAAGGATGCGAGAGGGAATACAGCTGAAATGATTTTTTTTTTTGGAAATTGAACTATGAAACGTATGGTTAGACGGGAAAATTAAAACTTTATCATTTCATGAATAACGGTTGGCTCAATGAATATTAAAATTCGGCTCTTGTCTTCGTCATTAAATTTTACTTTGCAAAACTACCCCAGGTGCGTGAATATATCCGAGTAATTACTAAAAAAAATCATTTCACATAATTTAAAAAAAATTCGTAGCCTCCCTTGATCAATAACTCATGATACGATGTTATCATCGTAACTTTCACATTCGTGGCTTTTAAGAGATTTGGTTTTGTCGCTCTACGGTCATCTTGCGCACACTTTGGGCTAAACAGACCGGGATCTACGGCTTAAAAGGGGGATTCCGAACCACCACAAACATCCATGGCACCGCCGGGATTCGAACCCCAAACCTGTGGCACCGAGCGCCAGACATTCGGCCATTCAGGCCCCAATAACTGGAAATGAATTCATGATTTGAGAGATCAGGAGAACGCACTTCTTTTCCTTGCAAGCATAAAAAATCACGTGTTCGTCCCATGCCAATGAATACCGCCCCGATTACGGATTGTGTTTCTCTTCCGACAAGAGTTTAATTGTGTATTTATTTTTGTGTATTCAGTCAAGGTGCCATTGAATGATACAACACGGATAGGAGCTGGGACAATCGAAATTTTAAAAAATAATAAATCCCAATTAAAAAAAAGTCTTTTCTTTGCATTTTTTATTAAAGTCCTATTTAAAAACGAAAGGAAACTTGCAACTCACACTATTTTTAAAAGATATTTTTAAAAAAGAAAAAAAAATCCGAATTCTTACATTTCTGACCATGTGCCACGGGCCTACTGCTTTGAAAATTAAATCTGGGAAAACCAGATGGTTTTTAAGTTTATTTAGAAGTATAAATATAGTTCCTGAAATTGGGATACTTTGAAAAGTTTAGTTTTTTTGTTGTTTACATCGCTGTTCGGTGATAATATTATTACTACGTCCACAAAGTAAGACCTACTACGTCCTACGTACCGGATTACTTCTACGTTCAAAAGTAAGACCAGTTTTCAATTTAAATTACGGGCATATGATATTTTAATTTTCTTAAGTGTTTTATTTTGTTGGTACTGTCCTTGACATCTGTGTGAAATTTCACCTTAAAAAAATATTCATTAGTGTTTCAGTTACGCTTAGTTTTGTGAAATGCTAAAACTGATTCCGGCCACTTTTTAACTGCCTGAATTACATAGCCCTCCAAAAGTTAAGGAACAACAGGTTTTTCGAAGTTCACCATAACAAAAATGACAGTAACAATAAAATTTATAGCTTACATAAATGATAAAAACGAACTTTATGCAAATTTATGCAATAACGAGAGCTATCACTTTTTTTTATAGAAAAGAGCAAATATATAAGAGTAAGAGAAAAATATGCAAGTACATATAAGGCTTTCGTAAGTACGCGTGTAACTTTTACTGATTTACAACTTTTGTTAGTAGATTCGTTGACAATAGGCAGTGGGGTCTCGCAATGTCTGAGAAAGACGCTTTGCCCGATTCGTTAAGGGCCGTCGGACGGATGGAAATGGGGTTGTCCCCATGCTGATACTGCTAGGCACCTTATTGTGTCTCTCAATGTGGTCCACCGTCTGTTGAATTTAATATCAAACCGAAGTTTCTGTGTTCAGAAGACTTGTTTCAGGACGACCACGAGCTACAACACCTGCAGAAGACCGTTTTATAGCTCATTCGGCCCGAAGGAGAAGAAGCATTTTTGTGCTGCTTGTTGTAGACCACTCTATAGCATCAGGGAGAAGAATATCCGCTATTACGGTAAGAAGGAGTCTTCCC
This sequence comes from Caerostris extrusa, assembly GCA_021605095.1. Classification (NCBI taxonomy): domain Eukaryota; kingdom Metazoa; phylum Arthropoda; class Arachnida; order Araneae; family Araneidae; genus Caerostris; species Caerostris extrusa. The sequence goes on from BPLR01010900.1 coordinate 2,559, forward strand.
AATTAAAGTGTCTATGCAAGGCGACCAGTTGTGCTTGCCCCCCCCTTAACGGACGTCAGAGATGATGGGCCCCACTTACATTGGCAAGAGGACAAACTTCTGGATCAACATCGATGGGATCCTGTACTCTTTACAGACTAGTTCAGATCCACAGTGAGAGCGATTCAGGACGTCTGTTGATCTGAAGGGAACAAAGCACCAGATAAAATCAGTCCAACACTGTTGAAAGACACAGTTACCGAGGTGGTTGAATAATGCTTTGGGAAGGGATCTCACTCGGTGAAGTCACACTGACCTGCATGTGTTCGAGGGAGGAACTGTGACTCGTTTGAGGTGGATGAGATCCTTGATCCATAAGGCCGCCCATATGCCGGTGCAATTCGCAATTTTTATTTTTGATGGATGATAATACCCGAAATCACCGAGCTGTAGTTGTTGAGGAATATCTTGATGGTTTTTGTTTTGAGCTCCATCTCCAGACCTGAATCCGATAAATATCTTTGGGGCTATCTTGGATGACAGGTTGATGCTTTAAAGTCCTTCTCCAAGGTCTTTAGGAGAGCTAGAATGAAGCTTACTCCTGGTTTTCGCTTCCCATTTCGGTAGCCGACAACTTAATTGACAGCATCAAAAGTGGATGCCGCCAATGTATTCAAGCTAGGGGTAGGCATAATCCTTATAAAAACTCATTTCTGTTATGTTTCTATGACATTTTACCACATAAAAGTGTGATTATTATTTGTTCCAAGAATGGACTTTTCCAGCGAAATTGCTTTTTTTTGTTGTACATCAATTTTACGTTTCTCTTATGTAAACTTCTATGTTGCAGTCAAACATAATTAGGCACAAAAATTGGTTGTTCCTTAAATTTTGGAGAGCAGTGTAATTGAGCAAGAACTTGCGTTAAATTTTGTTTGCGGAAACGTATAGAATATTTGCAAAAGACATTTGGTGAGCATTCCTATATCGGAAAGAAATGTTACCGTGCTGATGATGTTGGAATTTCAAAATTCCATTTCAAAAGATGCTTTGGGCCTCAAACGCGTCAAATCTCGATTCGTACAGAAAACACTGCATTGTTTCTTCATGACGTTTTCATCAAAAATGAAAGCCATATCGTTCCACAAACACCGCATACACCTGATATAGTATCGTGCTATTTTTGGATGTTCCCTAAACTCAAAAGACCACTACGGGAACAACGCTTTGAGTCTATTGGGATACATTTCAAAAATCGCCGGAATCAGTTTTAGCATCTCACAAAATTAAGCGTACCTCAAGCACTAATGAATATTTTGACGTAAAATTTCACACAGATGTCATGGACAGTGCCAATAAATTAAAATAGAAAAAAAGTGGAAAAATTATGCCCGGAAAATTTAAATGGAAAAATGGTCTCACTTTTTGGACACTTTAGTAATCATGGTGGTAGTGCATAAAGATTTTAATTATATCATGATTAATATTTTAATCATTTACAAGTCATCTATTGCACTATATAAGAGGATAATAGGGCAATTCAAGATTTACTGAAATAATATCTCCTTGTTTAATGTTTCAGCTAAAAGTCAGGGCACGAAGGTTTGTCCAAAAATGCCAACTGAAGGATGCATAAATTTCGTTACCTCATGCTGCGACAGTACAGAATGCAAAACAGGAGAATTCTGTTGTTTTCAAGAGGAGGGATGCAAGACAGCATGTTTGAAACCAGTAAAAAATGCAACGAACGGTGCAGTTCTTTTGAAAAACGATACTTGTGAGGACTTTAGGGAGCACCTGTAAATATAACCGAAATTCAGATCAACGCACTTCTATCAGCGGAGCAGCCTTAGCCGATTTAAAAATCTACGAGTTCAAAAAAAAAAAAAATTATGTAATCAAAATAAATAAATGTTTCACTTTGTTAATAAAAAAATGTCTTTAAATCCTTTTCCAAATTATATAAATTTTCAGGGAAATACATTTCATCATTTTTCATACATATAAGATAATCTATTTCGTTTCCTACATGGATTAATAAGATTGGAACTAGATATTGTCAATCAAATTGACTTCTTTAGCATGTATTTACATTCTAGGTAATGACTACAACGAACTCATTTAATAGTGTTGCAACGTCTCGACTTATACTAGAACTGTAACGGCTTCAAGAAGAGGGCAACTACGTGATGTTTGTTCGTTCTTTTCTTTAATCTTAGCATTGAAGTATTACTTTCCTTGAGTAATTGCAAACGTAAGCGCATTTCGTAAATAAATTGCATTTGCATTTATATTGATCTAATTAGTACTTAAATTAATTAATAATTAAAAATAATAAGTCTATTAATATTCAAATGGTAAACAATGATGTTCATTAATAAAATATTTCTCAAGCAAAATTTTTTGCGAAATGAAACGCATACATCTTGGAAATATAAATCAATTTCCTTGCTTTAATTATAATTTTTTTTTTGTACAATTGCTTTTCCAATAAATACGTAGTGCAATTGTAAGAATGAATCAATTTATTTGAAATATTTTCTGAATGACAACAAAGGAGCTGAAGCTTGCAGCACTGATAGTAAGATAGCGACTTCTTCAATTTCTGTAGATTAAGGTTTTTAAAAGAGTAATTAACTTTGGTCTGAAGTTAAACCAATTTTAAATAATTAATTAATTACATAAACGAAATTTTTGCAATATATTATATATAGAGGGTGTTAACACAATTTTTGATCTAGTTTGAATCATTTAATATTTAAAGTTTAAATGTTTATCTTTTATCTGATCAGATCTAAAGTTACAATAAGTCTGTATTGTGCTTTTAAGTTATTAGAACTTGAAAGTGTTGTAGTGTACCTTAAAATTTCAAGGGTTGTTGCGTTTAATTGCCCTTTTCATAATTTTCAAAGTACACTTTTGCCTGTATTCGGTCAAGCAACTATAATTTATAATTTCTGGTTATAGTCTATTTGATATATTAATTTTTAGAAAAGTTTGGTAATGTGGAGCATCTTGATTCGAACAGTAGCCCTTGATTGGATCTCTAGTCCCTTTCTTGCAAGGAAATCGGCTTGTTCGTTTCCAAAAACTCTTGTGAGGTCTTGCCAAACTCATGCCCAAATACCAATTGAAGCACAACACGCCTCCTCATTAAAGCTATCTTTCGCAAGTTGTTCTGACACTGAAAGAATTCATGTAAATCAGTTATTTTGCTTAAAAAAGGCCACCAGTATTCCATTGCAAGACACACAGACCAACCGGATGAGATTAGTACAGTAGCTTCAGATCTTGCCGAAACTTTAGACCAGTTAGTCTTATAGTAAAGTTACCCCTTAGTCTTATAGAAAGTTACCCAAGTTGCACAGCTCATTTCGATAGTATACTACGTTGTGAACTTAAAAACGTTTATAAGTACCTAGGGTTGGTCTTAGACTCAAAATTTAATTTTAATTTCCATATCTCTGAAGTAGTTGCAAAAGCATCAGCTGCAAGTAATAACTCAAAAGCCTAATTTCTCGTATGAGTAGGCTAGAGATCATACATAAGCTTCTGCTCAATAAGTCGATCCTTTAACCAATTCTCACCTATCGTTGCCCGTCAAGGCTTCTACCTCATTGAAAAATCTCCAAAGTTGCAAGGTTTCCAGAACAGACAGGTAACCAGTATAGTTAATGCTCCAAGTTTTTTAGACGGAAACAAATCCATAAAGATCTTGATCTTAATCCGATAATGGATTACATATTCAAAATTTCATGATAAATGCCCACAGATTCGCCATGAAGCTATTCGCACAATTCGCACTAAAATCGCTAAATTGCAAATCTGAGGTGTCTATTTGGCTCCTTAAACTTTCATTTATTGCTACTATGTGTAAACTAACACAAATACAGTCTATCGTAAATTTTTTTTATCCTAAATGATATCTAAAATTCTTAAGAAGTTATTTTTTTCATTTCTAATGTATTTATTTTAAAAGTTAATTTTAATTTATTTTTATTTTTCATTAATTCACTAACCGTCCGCGGAGAAACGTATTATTTACTTCTAATTGTACCTGAGTAAGTCAACTTAAACTTAAATTACTTCTTTCTTTTTATTATTTAACTTAATAGCGTAAATTTTCTTTTTTTTAAATCTAAATTCACGATGTAATTTCAATAATAGAAATTTAACTATATTAATGATTATGTGGAGGTTTTCGGGGCATATTTACCCCATAGGTACACCAGAAACAGGTGCGTCTGTTTCCGTTTCCGTCAATAAAAGGTAGGATTACATCTGCTGACAGTTACGCTCTTGACAGAGGGAAATAGGGTGCGTTTCCTGAAAATGTCCTGTTGTGTACAGATTGTGCTTGTACCAAATTACGCAGTGCTATAGTGGGAATGAAGCCTACTAGGTAGATGAAGTGGTATTCTGACACTGACTGTCTTTATGTAAATTAGTTCGCTTTGATTGAAAGAGGCACCAGCATTCCATTGCCAGACACGCAGGCCAACCGGATGAGATTAGGATAGCAGCTAGAGATTCAGTCCAAACTGTAGACCAGTTAGTCGTATAGAACGTTGCCCAATTTGCACCAATAGAAGGTAGGTCTACATCTGCTGACAGTTGAGATCTTGAAAAGGGGAAGAGGGCGCGTTCTTGAAAATGTCCTGTTGTGCTCAGATTGTTCTCAAATTTCGGTGCTACAGTGGAAATAAAGATTGCTAGATAGATGAAGTTTTTATATTTTGGGTGACGTCATATTTTGACATTATTGAAAATATTTTGGACTAGTGGCATTTGGGAACAACCCGTTATGAATGCAGAAATATTTAGCATATAAGTTTTACAACATAGCATATAATTTTTATAACATTACATAAAAGTTTTACAACATAGTAATTAATACTTTTCATTTTTATAGAATATGCAGTACCTATATTTGATCTTTGTTCTTATTCTCATCTTAGAAGGAGAAAAACAAGGTAAATTTAGATATCAGTTATTAAAACTGTATCATTGAAATATGTAAAAGATTTATATGAGTTTTTTTAAACATCATAATTAAGCATTTCAAGTCAAATTAACAAGTCCATTTAACCTCAATAGCTCAAGTTTTATTAAAATATCCTTGGTATTTATATTATCATTTGAAAATTTTACCGTAAGTTCTGTAAGTTAATAAATAACTAATTCAATAGAAATATTTACATGGAAAAAGTTCGATTGAATGTACGGATGGAAACATTATGAGAGTATAAAATTAAATGTTATAACACATAATTTATCTTTCACAAGGTTTTTTATCTATTTATCTTAAATAATGAGAAATTTTTATATAATTGAAATTTTACTTTATTACAACACTCCTCTATAATTAGGACTTTATTTATAACACGGAATTATATTTGACCTAAAAAGGTTAAGACCAAAATCATAGTCGAATAATTATAAAAATATTTTATAACTTTGAATTTTTAAAAAATATTTTAATCATATGATGATAGTGCATAATAATTTTAATCATATGATGATAGTGCATAATAATTTAATCATATGATGATAGTGCATAATAATTTTAATCATATGATGATATTTTAATCATTTTATAATATTTTAATCATTTTTTATTGAATATTTTTGCTTTATTACAGCAATCCTTTTATAATTAGTCTTCTATCAATAACACGAATTTATATCTGACATCAAAAATGATAAGACGAAAATCAAAGTCGAATAACTACACATTTTTTATAAATTTGAATTATTTGAAAACTATTTTAATCATATAATAGTAGTGCATAATAATTTTAATCATATGATAATTGATATTTTAATCTTTTTAAATTTAATATTTTGCTTTATTGCAACAATCTTTTAATAATTACTCTTATATCTATAACACAAATTATATATGATACAAAAAAAGGATAAGACCAAAATCATACTCGAATAATTATAAAAATATGTTTAAAACTTTGAATTATTTGAAAAATATTTTAATTTTGTGATGATAGTGCATAATAATCTTCATGATACTACATAATAATTTTAATCATATGATATTTTAATCATTTTATAATATTTTAATCCTTTTTTATTGAATATTTTGCTTTATTACAGCAATCCTTCTATAATTAGTCTGCTTTCAATAACACGAAATTATATCTGACACCAAAAATGATAAGACCAAAATCATAGTCAAATAATTATAAAAATATGTTTATAACTTCGAATTAATTGAAAAAAATATTTTAATTATATGATGGTAGTGCATAATAATCATGTCGATAATGCATAATAATTTAAATCGTGTGATGATTAATATTTTAATTTAAAATTGACATAAAAATTGAGAAGACCAAAATCATAGTCAAACAATTATACAAATATCTTTATAACTTTGAATAATTTGAAAAGTATTTTCTTCATATGACGATAGTGCATAATAATTATAATAATATCATATTTATTATTTTATTATTTTTTAATTTAATATTGACATCAAACATTATAAGAAAAAACTCATAGATTACATATCTATTATTATATCTGACATCGAAAAAGATAAGTCCAAAATCATAGTCGAATAATTATAAAAATTATTTTTATAACTTGAAAAATAATTCAAAGTTAATTCATATGATGATATTGCATAATAATCATGATGATAATACATAATACTAATGTGTCCAAAATCTATCCTTGACATCTATGTAGTGTTTGAATTACGCTTGTTTTTGTGAAATGCTAAAACTGATTCCGAGTTAATAAATTAAACTGACAGGGATTGATATAGAAACTGATAAACTGATTCCGATTTAGTTTAATTAATTGAGCGAGAACTTGCGTTAAATTTTATTTGAGAAAACGTACAGAATGTTGCAGAAGGCATTCGGTGAGCCTTCCTATAGCGGAATGAAATATTTAGAAGTGGTAAAAACAGTTCAAAGAAGATTTAAGATTTGGTGCATGCAAACCGTCTATTTACAATTAGAGACCTTGCTGATGATGTTGGAATTTCAAAATTCCATTTTAAAAGATGTTTTTGATCTCAAACGTGTCAAATCTCGATTGGTATCGAAAACACTGAATGTGGCCAGCTCACACTGCATTGATTCTTTGTGACTATTTCACTAAAACTTAAACCCATATCGTTCCACAACCACCATATTCACCTGATTTAGCATCGTGCTACTTCTGGCTATTCCTTAAACTCAAAAGACCACTCCGGCGACAACGTTTTGAGTCGATTGAAGAGACATTTCAAAAATCGTTGGAATCAGTTTTAGCATCTCACAAAGCCAAGCATAACTCAAGCACTAATGAATATTTTGACGTACAATTTCCCAGAGATATCAAGGATAGTGCCAACAACCAAAAAAAAAAAGAAAAAAAAAGTGAAATACTATATGCCCGAAAAATTTGAATTGAAAGTTGGTCTCACTTTTTGGACACAGTAGTAGTCATGATGATAATGTATAAAGATTTTAATTATATCATGATTAACTTTTTAATCAAATCTCAATCCTATATTGCACTATATATGATGATGATAGGGCAATTCACGATTTACTGAAATAAGATCTCGTTATTTACAATTTCAGCAAAAGGCGACATCCAGAATGTTTGTCCCAGAACGTCAACTGAAGGATGCAGAAATCACGTTGTCACATGCTGCCACAATAAACAATGCAAAAAAGGAAAAGTCTGTTGTTTTCTAGCGGAGGGATGTAAGACAAAAATGTGTGAAACCAATAAAAAATGGAATGTTTGGTGCACTTTTTATGGACAAAGCTACTTGTAAGGAGTTCAAGAGAGCAACTAGAAAGCTAACGAACATTTACAAAAACGCACTTGAAGTAGCGATGCAGATTTCACCGATTTAAAAATCTACCAGTTTCAAAAAATATTGGAATTATTTATTCAAAGTAAATAAATGTTTCAATTTTTTATTAAAAAAATGTCTTTAAATCCTTTTTCCAAATTATATAAATTTTCAAGGGGAACACATTTCATCAATTTCCATACATATAAGATAATCCATTTCGTTTCCTACTTGGAGTAATAGGACCGGAACGAGATATTGTCCATTAAATTGACCTCTTTAGCATGCGTATTTAAACTCTAGGTGATGGCTCATTTATTAATACTGCAACGTCTCGGCCTATTTTAGACCTATAAAGACTTTAAGAAGAGGGCCACTTTCTGCATCATGGGTACACTTTAATTTTATTTATAAACACTTATATGTATATACAAATATAGAACTAGGGATTTTTATACAAAGGAATGAAAATTAAAAATATAAATTGGATCACAAGTGCACGATTAAATAACATGTACAGTTCACTCCAAGGTCTTCTCGAGTCAACATATAATCTGAAAACACGTGGTCTGCTGCAGACCTTAATTATCACTCGACGTGATAATCTCGAGGGGCCCACTTTTGAAAACAGATGGAAACTCCGGCCTGTTCTGCCATTTCATAGAAAAAGAGAAAAACAACACTCTTTGTCGACTCGTCGTAAAACTCTCACGCATCTTCTCTAAAAACCCTCTTTAAGAAGGGGGAGGGGACAAGAGGGGGACAGCTTTCCTCGCTTCTCATTGGAGTAGACATTTTCTCAGCTCATGGTCTATCACCAATCATGATAGAACAACTCATGGTGCATTACGTATTCCATCTGCAATTGTTTTGATCTGTGAAGGTCGCACAGTCATTCGCTAATTTCATGAGTTTCATTATACATGACACGGAGTATCTACTATCAGATTTGAATGACAGGTTGTTCTCATTAATAGAAAACACAAATTTCCTGTAATATAACCGATCACAATACTGCTTATCTCCTATCAAATTTGAGTGATATGTTGTTATTATACATTTGTCAAAGAATAAACGTACTTCTATCCTGGGAAAGAAAAGCCACAACTCTAATCGTGGGAATAAATGCTGCAGTGCTGTTGTAGCAAAATTATTGGTATTGAATTTATGAATTATCGATAGCAGTTCTCATTTCTCAAGCCTTTTGTCTTTAAGAAAAGGAAATTCTGACAACTTCTAACCTTTTTATTCCTCATTAAATGCCGTAGTAGCTGGAATTCTGGACAACGATCTCTTAGATTACTAGCAGGAAGGCAGACACGAATCCACTGGTGAAGTACATTGAAGAAAAAGAAGACTTAATGACAATTGCGACTACATGTTTAACCTTTATCGCATTGATAATCAAGCTTCTGCGTTGCAATTAATCCAATAAGCAAATATAATATGCACTTACTACAGCAAATGTGAGATATATACCTCTCAAATTTTCCACACCATTCTTTCTTTCATTGTCCATAAGCAGGCTGTTCATAAAACACACTGTTCAAGAAACACACAACATTCTCCTTTCATTGACCATAGGTAGGCTATTTTTGAAACACGCAACATTTTCCTTTCATTGACCATAGGTAGGCTATTTTTGAAACACGCAACATTCTCCTTTCATTGACCATAGGTAGGCTGTTCTTGAAACACGCAACATTCTCCTTTCATTGATCATAGATATGCTGTTCATAAAACATTCAACATTCTCCTTTCATTGACCATAGGTAGGCTATTTTTGAAACACGCAACATTTTCATAGGTAGGCTATTTTTGAAACACGCAACATTCTCCTTTCATTGACCATAGGTAGGCTGTTCTTGAAACACGCAACATTCTTCTTTCATTGACCATAGATATGCTGTTCATAAAACATTCACATTCTCCTTTCATTGACCATAGATTGGCTGTTCATGAAAAACACGACATTCTACTTTCATTGACTATAGATAGGCTGTTCATGAAACATTCTCCTTTTATTGTTCATTGATAGGCTGTTCATGAAACCCGCAACATTGTCTTTTCATTGAACATAGGTTGTTTAAGAAATACGCATCATTCTTCTTTCATTGCGCATAGATTGGCTGTTCATGAAACACACAACATTCTACTTTCATCGACCATAGATAGGCTGTTCATGAAACATTGATAGGCTGTTAATGAAACCCGCAACATTCTCCTTTCATTGAACATAGGTTGTTCATGAAATACGCATCATTCTTCTTTTTCATTGACCATAGATTGACTGTTCATGAAACAAACAACATTCTACTTTCATTGACCATAGATAGGTTTTCCTGAAACATTCTTCTTTTATCGATCATTGATAGGCTGTTCATGAAACCCGCAACATTCTCCTTTCATTGAACATAGGTTGTTCATGAAATACGCATCATTCTTCTTTCATTGACCACAGATAGGCTGTTCATGAAACACACAACATTCTCCTTTCATTGACCATAGGTAGGCTGTTCATGAAACATACATCCTCCTTTCATTGACCATACGCAAGCTGTTCACGAAATACGAGAGCTATTGATATAGGAAAAAAAAAAAGATTTCATTCAATTTATTTTGTGTTAGCAAGTATGAATAACTTCGCTTTATAATTGAAAACTAATTTGAGAAACTACAAAACCTGCAATATCTGTAAAATTACTAAAGGGCGTGATTATATAATAAACCTTTTATTATTTTATTATATGGCGATTTTATTTGTGATGTAACTATAATTAATTAACTAAAACTTAACTTTTAATGCAAAAATTATTTAAATCTTAATTAACATGAAATCAAGCAAAATGTATAGGCGGGTTTTGTTTTTCATCTCATGTATATTTTTGTGATGTGATTTATTTTTATTGTTATTTGTGAGTTGATATTTAACTGTACCAAATAAAAAAAGAAATCACTTCACTTAAATGCGTTGTTGTGAAAGCTATTTAATTATCAAGCAATGTTTAATGTTCTTAGATTTAATAGTATGAATTAAATAAATATAAGAGAAGATTTATGAACGATTTATTATTTAACCACAGACGATCACCTCGTGCTGTACACAAGTAAAACATTAATATTTCATCTTGCATGATATGGTAGAATATTATCAGCATAAAGACATAAAACCTTAATATACACACTGGCAGGGCCTGATTTTCCTATAGGATATCTAGGCTTCAGCCTAGGGTCCCAAGATCAAGAAGGGCCTACATTCAAATTGTTAGCAAAATTAGAATTACACTATTCTAAAAACAGTAAACACTGAATCGAAAATAAGGAGAAATTCTACACATATGACTAATAAACAAACATAAAAATGTATTGGTTAAGCTCAACACGTGCTGAGAATAAATGTCCAAATAAGTATTCTCACCTTTTTTTTTTATTTATTATCCGTGCCACATTTTTTTTTATAAAGATTAGTACCAATCACAACATGTTTCATTTAGCATATTGATATATATCACAGTAATGATGTATTTTATTATCTCATGTAATTTTACAAAATTTAAAAAATTTGAGGTGGAAGGGCCTCATAAGTGGAATAAGCCTAGGGCCTCTTTTAATTTAAATCCGCCCTTGACTACTGGCCATTAAAATTGTCACAGCAAGAAGGCGACATGCTACAGACGTGAAATTTAAACGACAGAAAGAGGGTGCTGTGATATGCAAATGATTTGCTTTTCACTGCATTCAGACAAAGCAGGCGCCGGTAGCGACACCTACAATGCGCTTAAATGAGGAAATTGTACAAACAGTTTCTCATATACAAATTGCATATGAACGTTATTGCCTGGTGAAAGATTGTTGTGATGCCTCGTGTAAGTATCAGAAATTCGTACCAGCACGTTTTTGACTTTGATAAAGGTCGAATTGTGGCGTACCGGAATTGCCCTTTATCGTATCGTAGTATTGCCAAGAGAGTCGAGATCCAATGACTGTTAGCAAAATATGGAATCGATGGGGTCAGACGGTCATATGGAACGCCGTGCTGGATCTCAAAGGGCCCCTGTCACTAGCAGCCGAGAAGACAGGCATGTTACCCGCATGGCTTTAATGGGTAGTGCAGCCACGCCAAGATCCTTAGGTCAAGAATTGGGGTCGTTTGCAAGAAAGCAAGTGTCTGCACAAATAGTTCGACGATATTTGCAACAGGATGGACTCTCAGCTCGGAGACCATGGCTGCGGCTACCCTTGACGTTGCATCACAGACAGGAGCGTCTTCAATGGTGTGATCAACGGCGAACATGAGCGCACGAATGGCGAGACTTCATTTTTTCAGATGAATACAGGTTCTGTTTATAGCATCAAGATGTCGCATAAGTGGTGAATGCACATTGGCAGCGTGCATTCGTCATCGTCATTCTGGCCCATCACCTGGCGTAATGGGCCAGTATGATGGGGGTGAGACCACCTCTTGTTGAACAATGCACGTTACATTTCTGGTGTGTTACGATCCATTGCTGTACCTTTTATTCGAGCCCTGCGAAACCGTACGTTTCAGCAGGATATTCCACGACCACATGTTGCCGGTATTGTACGGATCTTCCCTAATACGGAAAATGTTCGGCTGTAGCCCTGTCCTGCACGTTCAATAGATCTCTCGCCAATAGCACTTGACAAACAAAAAAAGGCACAACGCCCTCAACTAACGATACATGACGAAAAACACTTGACAAACAAAAAATATTACGGAGAACGAAATATTACATAAGGAATGTACATACGGTTACGGTCTGAACATGCCGCCCACCTTGAAATAACATTTCAACAATGAATGAATATAAAAGTGTTACATTACACACTAATATGCATACATGAAATCAAAGGAGTTGAATGAATATTGAATAGAAATACACTGATTATACAATAAATGCAATGCCACAATTAACATACATTAATAAAATTTAAACTGGCAACATACATAATTTTGTGATATTTCTTTTAAATGTGCCATCTGCTGTTTTGATGGTTACAACCCTAACAATATTATCAAGACCAGGGTGTAATTGTATTATTCTACCCATTTTCCATTTAGTTGGGGGCAAATTATCATCTTTAATGAGACACAGATCATTGATTTGAAAATTTTTAGTTGGTAAAAGCCATTTTGGTCTTTGTTGCAATCGACATAGATATTCATTGTGCCAACGTTTCCAAAATTGTTGAACCATTTTTTGAATAAGTTGCCATCTAGTAAGATATGAGATTTTTGACTCAATGTAATTTGGCTCAGGAATACTTGTCAATGACCTTCCAATAATGAAGTGACCAGGTGTTAACGCTGATAGGTCATTTGGATCATTAGAAATTGCTGTTAAAGGTCTAGAATTAAGACAAGCCTCTATTTGTGTTAAAAATGTTTCAAATTCTTCATATGTTAATTTAGCTTCACCAACAACACGTTTTAGATGATATTTTGTTGATTTTATACCAGCTTCCCAGAGACCACCCATGTGTGGTGCACCTGGAACATTTAAATGCCATTTAATACCATTATCAGACAAGAAATTGTTTACATTTTGATTGTAATTTTTGATTTTGAAAGTTTTTCAAATTCCATGAGCTTACGTTTTGCGCCAACAAAGTTAGAACCGCAATCGCTGTATATATCACTGCATTTGCCTCTGCGGGATATAAACCTCTTGAGAGCTGCAATGAAGGCATCTGCAGAAAGATCAGTTACTAATTCTAAGTGGATAGCTCTAGTAGTGAAACAAACAAAGAGAGCTATATATGCCTTAAATGATTTTGAACCTCGACCCTTCGATGCTCTAATTTGGAATGGACCAGCGTAGTCTACTCCACAACGCAAGAATGTCGGAGAAGGGGAAATACGTGTAATTGGCAAGTCACTCATCATTTGATTAGTTATAGAAGCTCTAATTCTGCAACATTTTACACATTTTCTGATTAAATGTCTAATGACATCTCTAGCACCTATAATCCAATATTGTTCTTGAATAGAAGATTGTACAAGTTGGGGACCAGCATGCAAGAGAATTTCATGATAATATCTAACAATGAGATCAGTTAAAATGTGCCTTTTTGGCAGTAAGATGGGATGTTTGTGGCCGTATGCGATATTTGCATGTCGCAAGCGACCGCCCACCCTGAGAATACCTGAATTATCCAAAAATGGATTTAGAGACAGAATTTTGCTTCTGCAAGATAATGCTTGATTTCTTTTTAATGCATTGATCTCATTATTAAACACAATAAATTGAACTGATTTGATTAACACATTTATAGCATTATTAAGTTCACTAGTATTTAAAAACCAGTTACCTTATCTTTTGAATTTCTGCAATTATTAACAAACCTTAAACAATATGCTGTTACACGTTTCAGTTTGGAAAGAGATGAATATTTCTGAAATAAATCATTTGAATTTGGTGAATGATTGGCTGCAATAGTTGATTGTACACAACACCTTTCTTCAGTCACAGGATCGTTCAATGTCGACTCAGAATCGTTCAATGTTGGCACAGAAGATTCTGGATGGAAAGAACATTCGTTGTATAGAAATTCTGGACCACACAACCACACTGAGGTAAGTAGTGCTGAAGATGACACACCACGGGTCGCGAGATCAGCAGGATTTTCATTTCCACTAACATGATGCCACTGGGTAGGAGAAGACAAAGTCTGGATTTTCGCCACTCTGTTGGCCACGAAAGTTTTCCATCGGCTGGCATGGGATCCTATCCAGGCAAGTACGATTGTGGAATCCGTATGAAAATGAGATTGCGATATAGGGATGTCAAATGCTTTACAAGTAAACTCCATCAATTTACTTAATAGAAGTGCCCCGCACAATTCCAATCGAGGAAGTGAAATGGTTTTAAGTGGTGCAACTTTAGTTTTGGCTATTACTAGCTGAACTTTGATTTGTCCTGTATTTGACACAGAACGACAGTAAATTACAGCTGCGTACGCTTTTTCTGAGGCATCACTAAACCCATGCAGTTGAAATTGGTTGTCTGGATCAAGAAATAAGTATCTTGAAATTTTGAAGTCTTTGACAAATAGTATGTCTTGTGATAATGTCTTCCATTCAATTGCAATGTCTGGAGGAACGACTTCATCCCACTGCAACTGATATTTCCACAGTTTTTGCATGAGTAGTTTGCTCTGGATTGTGATGGGTGACAACCATCCAAGAGGGTCGAAAGTCTTTGCGATTGTTGAAAGAAGTGTTCTTTTGGTTAAGGCACCTTCAAGAGACAATGAATTGACTTTGAAGGAGAAGACATCTGAGGCTGGATGCCACAGGATACCTAAAGTTTTTACTGTGCCATCATCAATGCTTAAAGAAGCATTTGGTAGACGCAAATCTTCTTGAATCAAGTTCGTGAGTTCATTGCAATTAGAAGCCCATTTTCTCAAAACAAGTCCAGCACTTGACAGCATTTGAATCAATTGTGCTTGTAGATCTAGAGCTTCAGTAGTTGAATTAGCTCCAGACATCAAATCATCGACATAAAAGTCTTTCAGGGCTGCTTTAGATGCCAATGGAAAATTCTGTTCTTCTTGTATAGCCAACTGCTGCAAACATTTGACTGCAAGGTACGGCGCTGATGCGGTGCCATAAGCAATTCTCGTCAATCGAAAATCTTGAATTGGTTTAAAAGGTGAATCACGCCAGACTATTCTTTGAAAATTTGAGTCTTTTAATCTGATTTGCCGGTACATTTTTTCTATATCAGCTGTCATGGCTATTTTGTGCATTCTGAAGCGAATGAGTATTGTTGTCAAGTCCGCTTGTAACTGTGGACCAACCATTAATTTGTCGTTGAGAGAAACACCAGTTGAAGATTTAGCAGATCCATCGAATACCACGCGAAATTTGTCACCACTTTTGTTGGGAACTGGGTGATGTGGAAGATAAAAACTGGAATTGGCTGGAACATCTATCTCATTTTCAGGAATTAATTCCATATGAACAAGTTTCAAATAGTCCTCCATGAATTTATGATATTCACTGAAGAGACATGGATTCTTAGCAAATCGACGTTCAATTTGATGCAAACGATGTATAGCGATATCTCTAGAAGAACCAAGTTCATCACTGGATTCACGAAATGGAAATTTAACAGCAAATCTGCCTGTTGAATCACGAGAGAAAGTCTGTATGAAATGATTTTCACAAGCTGTTTCTTCTTGAGTGTAAGGCTTTATGTTTGAAATTTCCTCTAATTGCCAAAATTTGTCAAGTTCAAACTCAACTGCATTGCAACTAGCATGGTTAGATATAATGGTTTGAGAAATGCCTTTTGTCTTTCCGAGAATTACCCAACCGAAAATTGATTCTAAAGCAGTAAGTCCGGAAACATTTAAATGTCCACTAAGCATAATTTCACCGAACACATCGGCGCCCAAAAGAATATCTATTGGGCCAGGCTGATGACAGTTGACATCTGCTAACTGCAGTTGTTTGAATGTTGTCAAAACAGATGCATCGACTGGACATTGAGGAAGGTCACAGGTGATTTTAGGCATGATTAATGCATCAACAGTTATAGATGCGTTTTTGTTAAACTGTGATGTTATTTGTAATTTAACCGAACCTGCAACTCTACCTACTTTTTGTGAACTCAAACCGTCTACGCTTATGTTTACCTTAGTGCGATTTAAATGCAATAAATTAACGCAACTCTCTCTAATGAATGAGCCTTGACTGGCTGAATCAATAAGTAGCCTACATTGTTGAGAAATGCCATTAATGTCTTTGACATAAACAATTGCTGTAGGCAATAAAACCGCTTGTGTGACGGGAACGATTGCGTTATTACTACTAATTGAAGGAAGTTCATTTTCTGTGTGTGTATCAGATCTTGAATTGTTTGAATCCTTCGAACATAAAATTGTATTGTGAGGTTTTGTACAGATTCTGCACAAGCTTGCGCGACATTTATCAATCGTATGTGTTTTGAACTTTAAGCAGTTACTGCATAATTTTAATTTTTTTACAGTATCCCATTTTTCTTTGTTAGGGAGTTCCAAAAAACTATCGCACTTAAATAATCCATGATGTAAGGTACTTTTGCAATAAGTGCAAATATTCGCTACGATCTGTGAAGAGTACGCAGAATTATTATTTACTTTTTGTATATGTTCCCCTAACATCAGAGGAAGCATCTGGTTTCCCTTTTCGGCACTTTGTCAACAACTCGAGCCCTAAAGCGTGGTTCAAGATATGCCCTTTGAACTCGGGGAAAGAGGGAAGTTTTTTGCCTGCTTGTTCTAAAATCCATGTGCGAAGTGTTTCAGAGTCAAGTTTTCCCTTTAATAGAAAAATAATTATTGTATCCCAATGCTCTACAGGCTGTTTAAGGATTTTTAATGTGTCAATACATTGTTGTGTTGTATCGATTAATTTTCTTAAGCCTGATGATGATTCATATTTTAATGCAGGCTGGGAAACTAATTTATTTAATGCCGCATTTATTATTTCGGTTTCGTTTTCGTAACGCTCAGTGAGTGCAATCCACGCTTTTTCGTAATTTTCATTTGAAATTTGAATTGAATGTAATAAAGTGGCTGCTTCGCCCTTCACAGAAAGCTTAAGATATTGTAATTTCTGACTATCACTTAGAGATTCATTATTTCCTACACTGGCAAGAAATAAATCACGAAATGAGATCCAGTCAATATAATTAGAAGTAAATATTGGTAATTCTATTTGCGGAAGTTTTAAATTGTTTACATTAGTATTAACTGTACTTCGACATGCATTAGAACTATTCTCATTCTTTCTGAGTTTCCTTAATTCATCTTTTAACGTAATTTTTAATGAAGTTAATTTAGAAAAAAGTTCATGCATTTCCTGTTCATATTTATCAAATTCGTCATCTAAACAAGAACAAAGAATATCATAATTTAATTTATTTATCTCAATATCTAAAGCATTTACGTCCTTTTCATGCACTTCAATAACAGAAATAGAATTTTCTTGATTTTGTAAATTATCCACTTTAGTAATTAATCGGGTTAGCTTACCTTTGATAATTCGCTTGTGTTTTAGAAGATCTTCCATGTTGTGGTTTCGTGACCTTCCGGAATGTAAGTACGATGCTGTGAGATGCGATGCTACGCACTTTGTTGAGATGCACGATGCAATTATGATGATGATGATTTGATTTTGCGATGCGTTGTTACGCACTTTGTTACGATGCAATATGATTGTGATTTGCGATGTTACGCACGTTATTTTAGCTCCGTTGAGCAAATATTCGAAATTGTTGAGTACGAACGCTTTAGTCGACCTCCCCACTCATCTAAAGTATGTCTGCTGGAATTTTGCCTCCGGCCCGACGGACCATCTGTTTGGGGTTGAAAAGGGTAGGCACAACGTTCTTGAACGACATTTATTACTCAACTAACGATACATGACGAAAAACACTTGACAAACAAAAAAAGCGCCCTCTTACGGAGAACGAAATATTACATAAGGAATGTACATACGGTTACGGTCTGATTCAAAGCGCGTGATGATTCACGTTGAATCTCTTCAATCAACTCAAACGGTGTCTCCGGAGTGGTCTTTTGAGTGTGATAGCCAAAGGGGATACGGTGGTTGTGGAACGATATGGGTTTATTTTTGGCGAAGCAGTCACGAAGAATTAATGCAGAGTTAGTGGGAGCATTCAGTGTTTTCGGTACCAATGGAGATTTGACGCGTATCAGGCCAAAAATGGAATTGATTGATCCTTTTGAAATGCCAACATCAGCAGCAAGATTCTAATTGTAAATCGATGGCTTGCAAGCGCCAAATCTTTAATTTTTGGACGTGAGCTTCGTCGGTTGAGGTTGATGGTCGGCCAGAGCGTTCTTCGTCTACGCGTTCTCTGCCTTCTTTGAACTGTTTATACCACTTCTAAACATTTCTTTCCGATAAACATTTCTTTCTGAAAGAAGGCGGTGTATACTAATGGATTGCATACTACTGTGCCTAAAAAGTAATACAAACTATTTTTTTCAAAAACCCTTTATTTATTCTTCCAAATTTATTTCATCGCCTTCAAAGTAATCCCCTCCGAACAGAATGCACTTGAGACAACTTTTTTTCCCAAATACAATGAATGCTAAAAAGTCATAGGCAGGGATGGCCTTCAGAGCGTGCGGTGATTCACGTTGAATATCTTCAATCGACTCAAAACGGTGTCCCCGGGTGGTCTTTTGAATTTAGGGAATAGCCACAAGTCGCCCTGGGGGAATACGGTGGTTGTGGAACGATAAGGGTTTTATTTTTGGCGAAAAAGTCACGAAGAATCAATGCAGAGTGAATGGGAGCATTCAGTGCTTTCGGTACCGATGGAGATTTGACGCGTTTCATGCCCAAAATGGAATTGATTGATTCTTTTGAAATTCCAACATCATCAGCAAGCTCTCTAATTGTAAATCGATGGTTTGTAAACACCAAATCTTTAATTTTTTTGGACGTGAGCTTCGTCTGTTGAGGTTGTTGGTCGACCAGAGGGTTCTTCGTCGTCAACGCTTTCTCTGCCTTCTTTGAGCTGCTTATACGACTTCTAAACTTTTATTTCCGATAAACATTTCTTTTGAAAAAGATGGTGTATACTAATGTATAATATTGTGCATGTATTATACTGTGCCTAAAAAGTAAGACCAATCATTCTTTATTCAAAAAAACTCTTTATTTATTCTTCCAAATTTATTTCATCGCTTTCAAAGTAATTCCCTCCGGACACAATGCCCGCCGGAATCCGTAATATCATCTCACAAACCAACCGTAACTTAAACACTAATGAATATTTTGATGACAAATTTCACACAAATGTGAAGGACAGTGCCAACAATCTAAATTAGAAAAGATAATTGGAATGTCATACGATCAGGAAATTTAAATTGAAAATTGGCCAACTTTTTCCCAATACCTAATGAATACTAAAAAGTCATTGGCAGGGATGGCCTTCTTAGATGGCCTCTTCAATAGACTCAGTCCGCGCAATGATCTTTTGAGTTTAGGGATTAGCCAGAAGTCGCACGGTGGGAATACGGGGATTGGGAAGCGAGATAGGTTTCATTTTTGGCGAATAAAATACGAAGAATCAAAGCGGTGGGAGCTGGCGCATTCAGTGTTTTCGGTACCAATCGAGATTTGACGTTTTTTGAGGACCAAAATGTAATGGACCAATACTTACGAAATTCCAACATGATCAACAAGGTCTCTAATTGTAAATCGACGGTTTGTCTTACTTTTTAGACACAGTAGTACAGAGGGTACCAGAGTTAGGCGATGTTCCAAGCCACTTTGCACATTAAAATTAGAAATAATACCAATACAATTTATCAAATTTTAATTTTCCTAACATTTAATTAAAATTATTTTAAGTCATTCCTGATAGCTATCCAGTCATTTCAATCAATTTAATAATATCCTAATTTATTTCATAAAGAAAATGCATTTAGAAATATTTATTGCAATTTGTTTACTAACTAAATACTACTGTGTTCAAAAAGTAAGATCAATTTTCAATTTAAAATTCTCGGTGCTTATGGAATTTCAATTTTTTTCTTTTTTAGGTTGCTAGCACTGTCCTTGACTTCTGTGCGAAATTTGAAGTCAAAATATTCATTAGTGTTTGAGTTACGCCTGGCTTTGTGAGACTCTAAAACTGATTCCTGCGATTTTAGAAATGTCTGAATTAATTGAGCAAAGAATTTTGTTTTGCGGAAACGTGTAGAATGTTGCAGAAGGCATTCGGTGAGTATTCCTATATCGGAAAGAAATGATTGCAAGTGGTATAAACAGTTCAAAGAAGGCCGAGAAAGCTTTGAAGACGAAGAGTCCTCTGGTCGACCACCAACCTCAACCGACGAAAGTCACGTCGGTTGAGGTTGGTGGTCGACGAAAGTAACGTCCAAAAAGTTAAAGATGTGGTGTTTGCAAACCGTCGATTTACAATTAGAGATCTTGTTGATGATGTTGGAATTTCAAAAGATCGATCAATTCCATTTTGGGCCACACACGTGTCAAATCTCGATTGGCACCGAAAACACTTAATGCGCCAGCTCACAATGCATTGATTCTTCGTGACTTTTCAACAAAAATGAAACCCATATCGTTCCACAACCATCGTATTCACACCGTGCTATTCCCTATACTCAAAACACAACTCCGGGGGCACCGTTTTGAGTCGATTAATAAGATTCAACGTGAATCGGCTCGCGCTTCGAAGGCCATCCCTGCCGATGACTTTTTAGCATGCATTGGGGATTAGAAAAAAATTGGCACTATTGGCAATAAGTGTATTGTGTTTAAAGGGAATTACTTGGAAGGCGATGAAATAATTTTGGAAGAATAAATAAAGTGTTTTTGAAATAAAATAATTGGTCTTACATGTTAAGAACAGTAGTATTTAATTATTTAGCTTAAATATTTGCAAATGATGAATTCAATAAAGATTTTGAAATGGAAGTTGTAGAACTTGAATAAATAGCGTTTCTCAAGATGAATTCCGGGATAGCGAAATGCATGCTTTCAGGTATTATTTTTTGATTAGGACATTTTATTTCAATTGTTTGCTACGAAACTATTAAAACTATTGCGTCAAGAATGAACTTTATATAAGGAATATTTATTTTGAAGAAGACAGAACTGGAGTTTGGAGATTAAAAGTAAGGTTTTTATTCTATAAATTTATATAAATTTTCTGTAAATAATGCGTAATAAGTAAGAATTGGGTGCTAACTGATATCTCTTTAATTTTCAATCATTAATTGTTGTCATTAACTAATTTTATTAATGTATTGCTCTAGATATTTTACGATAATATTTGAATAGATTGTAATTTTCATATGTAAATAACTGTACAATATTCGACTGAATATTTTGAGCTACGGAAAATATTAACACATATATTTTTTTGTAAAAAATATAAATAGATTTTTTTGCTTAAATATTTAAATATTTACTCTGTTCAAATTCATATTTACTCTGTTCTGTTAAATATTTACTCAGTGTGCTCTGAAAAATGACGGTGTATACTAATGTATTGCATACTACTGTGCCTAAAAAAGTAAGACAAATTATTTTTTTCTTTAAAAAACCCTTTATGTATTCTTCCAAATTTATTTCATCGCCTTCAAAGTAATCTCCCGACACAATGCACTTGTGTCAACTTTTTTTCCAATCCTCAATGCATGCTAAATAGTCATCGGCAGGGATGGCCTTCAAAACGAGCGGCGATTCACGTTGAATCTCTTCAATCGACTCAAAACGGTGTCCGCGGTATGATCTTTTGAGCTTAGGGTATAGCCAGAAGTCGCACGGTGTGAATACGATGATTGTGAAACGATATGGGTTTCATTTTTGACGTACAAAACTCGAAGAATCATTGCGGTGGGAGATGGCGCATACAGTGTTTTCGGTATCAATAGAAATTTTACGCGTTTGGGGCCCAAAACATCGTTCAAAATGGAATCCAACATCAGCAGCAAGGTCTCTAATTGTAAATCAACGGTTTGCAAGCATCAAATCTTTAATTTTTGGATGTGAGTTTCATCGACTGAGGTTGATGTTCGAACAGAGGGCTCTTCATCTTCAACGCGTTCTCTGCCTTCTTTGAACTGTTTATACCACTTCTAAACATTTCTTTCCGGTATAGGAACGCCCATAGAATGCCTTCTGCAACATTCTATATGTTTCCGCAAACAAAATTTAATGCAAGTTCTTTGCTTAATTAATTCAGACATTCCAAAAATCGCAAATTTTTTAAATTTTATATTGCACAGCATTTATTTAATGATGGTAAATTACTAATAATTGCATAAACATTGTCTTTGCTATCATATAAATATTTTAATTGAATAAATGTTTTGCGTTGAAACATGAACGCTTCATTTTGTAATTAGAATATCTCTACCATTATAATATACAATGTGTATTGAAGAAGATCACAAAATGAATGAATTACGGTTTACAAAAAATGAATTATATAAAATTGACAATGTTTTTTCTTTTAAAAATTCATATGACAGAACATTTTTTTGATGATGGTAAGTTACTAATAGTAGCATAAATATTATATTTTTTTACAATATAAACATTTTAATAGAATACATGCATGTTTAATTCCTAATGCCCAGAAAAAAAAATGATGGTTTACAAAAAATAAATTATATAAAATATCCAAGCAACTCTTAACGAAAAATGGAAAGGCATCAATTTAATTATTTTAAATTATTAATTATTTATATTAAATTTATTATATTTTGTAAATATAATATTTACTTATTTGTGCTCTAAGCTTTTTAATTTTATGAATGGTATCAAAATTTCGGCCTTATCATAATAATTTGCCATAAAAGTTCTTTTATTCTTATTTTTTTCTTACTGTTCTTTTATAGAAAATATCAATTTTTTACATCATTTATTTATATATAAATTTAAATGTTAGTCTTAAGTCTTTGAAAAGGATGCTTTAAATCGTTAAAAATGGAAAACATAATGTTGCATTAAATTTTTTTATTAATCGTACAAAAGTTGAAAAATACATTTATTGTTTAATTATATAACTTTATTTTGATTCCTGAGGAACGGAATATACTCCATGTTAACTAATTTTACAAATCCTCCTAGAAACCTCTTTTTCAATTCCTACTATTAGTAGTCCCTACATATATTTATATCTCTTGTTCAAATTTTCAATTCAACTTTTCAACAACTTTTTATTCAACCACTTGAGTTCAAATATTTTTTTGAACTTGCAGGGGATGACACTTAATGTTAATACAGTTTTTCAAATATTAATTCTGTAATTAAATTTAATTAATGAATTAAATTTTTTAGATTTAAGTTGCATGTATCTAACAATAGATGGCACCACATGTAAGAGGAAAATTTCAACTTTATTTGTAAAGGAATTTTCTGCAATATAGTGGAAAAAGTAGTAATTGATTTGAATTTTTTTTTTTTTATATTACTTTTTTTTTTAATTCGATGTATATTTTTGGAACAATGGAAGTATTGTTTTTTATTGCAATAATTTTTTCAGACGAATAATATAAGACGACTAATATTTAAGCAGCTAGATGCTATTCCTCTTAATAATTTTTAAGAATTTTTGAAAAAATCTGAATATTAAATTTAAAACCCTTGACCATTAATATGGAGTAAGAAATCGAATATATACCTAAGTAAATTAAAATATTTTTTTTCATGACATTTTAAAAATTTCGAGAAATTACAGCGGTAATTAATTTTTGAAAATTATTAATGAAAAGTTTTAGTATCAAAAAGTCTAATTAAACTCAGACATGGAATGAATGGATGTTACATCCAGTTTAATGTGGTAATTACTTGCTTGAATTGAATTTGTTGTTGTTTGACAAAAAATAAAAATCTTATTTTAATTTAATTAAAAAAAACTTTTAAAAATAAGCTGCAAAAACTGTAATAAATTATTTTTGAAGTAAAGTTGAAAAGTAAGAATTATTTAATTCGAGATTTGGAGCAGCTTTGCTAAATTTGGCGGAGCTTCTTTTTGTATAATTAGCACTAAAATATTTGGCAGCCAAAGATATAACTGTCGCTTATTGTCCTTGGCACGAATGAAACCCATCTAAACTGCCTGCTAAAAATACCTGATAAACGTATATGACATCAAGAAATTTTGTCGAACCCTAGAAAATGTACTAGTAATTGTGATAAACCTCTAAAGGGTGTAGTAAATTTACATAGATTAAACCCAAACTGTTATTTATAACCTTAGATTTATCGCGTTGTAAAATTTCCACTTCTTTCTTCTTCCAAAGATATACTGCCCTCCAAAAGTTAAGGAACAACAGGCTTTTTGTGCTTAATTTGCAAATGAATTGAAATAGAAACACCAAATTTGGGTGACATGTGCACAAAACAGTTATGTATTGAATGAATGAAATTCGGTTTTATCATTTATATAAACTGTAAATTTTATTGTTACTGTCATTTTTCTCCGGTGAGCTTCGAAAAACATGTTGTTCTTTAACTTTTGAGGGCAATATATTTAACTTTTGTATAGAATATAAGTGTCTACTAACAAAAAATATCATTTTACACATGGAGTTAAGTTATAAAAGTTAGAAAGAGTTATAAGTTAAAGATTTCATTAAATGAATGAATGAATTTTTGTTTGTATAAGTACAAAAATCTGTTTCTCATATTAATGTGAAGTGCCTTGTGAATAGCAAGTTGGCCTTCCAAATTTGTGTGTTTTTAAGAGAGTTTGTTGGTGTGTTTGCTTGTTTAGCAGTGTCAAACGACAGCTTCTGTATTAGAGAATGTGTTCCACAAATCTGCTCTTTCACAATATGATGGTTTGTCATTAAAAGCGTAATGAATTTTTCGCGATAGGATAGAAACCATATACTACTGTGACCAGAAGTTAAAAATTTTCAATGAAAAATTCAAGGGACTTAGAGAATTTAAATATTTTTTCTTTTTCAGGTTGCTTTCACTGTCCTTTATATCAGTGTGAAATTTGATGTCAAAATATTCATTAGTGTTTGAGTTACGCTCGGCTTCGTGTGAGACGCTAAAACTGTTTCTGGCGATTTTTGAAACGTCTGAATTAACTGAGCAAAGAATTTGCATTCAATTTTGTTGGCGGAAACGTGTAGAATGTTGCAGAAGGCATTCGGTGAGCATTCCTATATAGTAAAAAGAAATGTTTAGAAGTGGTATAAACAGTTCAAGAAGGCAGAGAACGCGTTGAAGACGAAGACTCAACCGATGAAGCTCCTGATGATCCAAAAGAGTTTGGTGCTTGCAAATCGTCGATTTAGAATTAGAGATTCTTCGATGATGTTGGAATTTCGAAAAGATAGTTCAATCCCATTTAAAAGATGTTTTGGGCCACAAACGTGTTAAATATCGATTAGTGCAGAAATCACTGAATGCGCTAGTTCAACACTGCATTGATTCTTCGTGCCTTTTTCGCCAAAAATGAACCCGCGTCGTTCGACAACCCGTATTCACACCATTGCACTTCTGGCTATTTCCTTAACTCGTGACTCCCTCCGGGGACACATTTTTTGAGTCGATTGAAGAGATTCAATGAATCTCCTCGCACTTTGAAAGCCATCCCTGCTGATGACTTTTAGCATGCGCTGAGGATTGGAAGAAAAGTTGGCGTAGTTGCATTGTGTCCGAGGGGATTATTTTGAAAGAGATGAAATAAATTTCTATAAATAATAAAGAGTTTTTGAAAATCTAATTGGTCTTACTTTCTAGGCAAGTAATAATATCAATATATAGAAAATAATTTATAAAATTATGAGACGGCATAATTCTTGTAATATAACAATTGATAATTTCTTCTTTTAGGATATGCAGTACATATACTTGATTCTTGTTCTCATTCTTTCAGTGGAAGGACAAAAGCAAAGTATTAGATATCAAAATCTTAGGAAACCATATCATTCATACATACAAAACTTTATGATTTTATCAGGTTGGATTTTTAAAATAAGAATAGCTCATTCCATGATGAAAAATAATAAACCAAATAACCCCGGAATTACAGATTTTCATAAAAATTTAGCACCGATAGTAGATACACATATAATAAGATAAATACAAATGTAAGTAGTCTCTTTTCTGAAAGTACTTCGTATTCTTTCCTTTTCTAAGCACACTCCACTCATTGGAAGACATGTATCTTTCTTGAGGTTTTTGTCTGTTTCAAAGTTGAATCTGCTGCACATATACATGATTGTTTGTTAGTGGTTAGAATCCACATTTAATTGAAGGTTCCGGTTTAATTAGTCTAAAGTGTGCAAAAAATGATCGTAAAGTGACAAACCAAACCAAGCTATACATATATATGCAATCTTTTACAACACTCCTCACATTAGCAAATGACAGAAGATTCAATCCCTAGATAATTGAAAATAAGGTTTCTTTAATTACCCATCAAGTTCCGTTGCAGAATTGAGATTATTTCTAGTACATGCATTTTACATGGAGCGGACTTCAGTACACCGATTGATAATTGCCCACCAGATGTATCAGAGTCATTAAAAGAAAATCTCAGTAAGTGTAGCCTTAATAAATGGCCTATCCAATTTATAATTTTGATTTTGTCTGATGTAAACATATTTATTTAGGCATCATTCAATATTGGCACTCATACTTATTTAAGCATCTTACACATTGGTATTCATACTTAT
>BPLR01010901.1:0-31987 GCA_021605095.1 Caerostris extrusa
GTCGCAGATAAAAGCACTCAGTATGCTTTGGATTGACTATATACACAACCCAAATTGTTGGATTTGAACAAACCGGGGCATGCATCAACTGGTGTGCCTTGCTTGCGGGGCATCCATTTTTTTATTGAGTCCACGTAAAAATAGCGTGGTATCCGCACGATTACACAATTCAAAAATTCGGCGAGTGTAGTTTTTGGTGGATTTATAGCACGACCAAGCGCTGTCATTAATGAAAAATACGCGCTGGCCGTTTTCCAGATGGACAGCTAAATGAATAACTGCTGGATCCCATTTATGGATTGGGAAACCGAAGATACGCCAGACAGCTTCATTGGAGCTGATGTACCGATCAATTTGGTAGTTCATTATTTCATCGTTGTTATTCAATGGAGGAGCATTCAAATTGGTATTTTCAATTCTAAATACACCATATCACTTCCTTTATTCCCATACTTGTAAATATATTTACCGAATATAATATAAATATATTTTTTACTGAACTGCTGAACTCAACATTAATATGAGCATTGAACGTTTTGCTCAGCAGAGGTGAATATGGTAAACCCAACGATTTGCCAATCTCAATGTCTACGTTACTGATAGTTTAGTAAAGGATTGCCCGCCATTATTGAGTCATTCGTATTGTTGAGTTCATTGTATTGTTTATTGTATTATTGATTGTATTGTATTCGTATTGTTGTCATTGTATTGTGCCATTATTGAGCCATTATTCGCCAATATTTAGGGGTGGGCCACCCTTATCACTTAGGAGTTTAAAAAATAATTTACGACCGATTCGCAGACCTACCAAATATGCACAAAAATTTTCATAAGAATCGATCAAGAGCGTTTCGGAATTTGGCAACAAACACTGTGACACGAGAATTTTATATATTAGATATATTTAAATGTGTAATGTAGAAATAGAAGTGAATATTTTATTCAAGATCAACTTGAAAATTTATTCTTCATGTTATCAAAATACATAGTGTATACATTTTAATTGAAAAAAGTATCTCCCACCGAAAAGGTATTCTCTTAACATAATTACTTTTTTCTCTCTCTTTCGATATTGTATTCACTTTCATCGATATTGTATTCACTTTCATCAATATTGTATCTCACTTTCGATATTGTGCTCACTTTCATCGATATTGTACTCACCTTCGATATTGTACTTATTTTTTCTCAATATTATATCGATATTGTACTTATTTTTTAGATATTGTATCACACTTATTTATTTTTCATCGATATTGTATCTCACTTATCGATATTGCACTCACGATATTTTCGATATTGTACTCACTTTCATCGATATTGCATCTCTTTTTCGATATTGTACTCACTTTCAATATCGATATTGCATCTCTTTTTCGATAATGCATCTCACTTTTCGATATTGTGCTACTTTCATCGATATTGTATCTCACTTTCATTGATATTGATATTGATATTGTATTGTCTTAATGTATTTTTTTTTTTTCATTTCCTTTTAAAGGTTACGTAAACAAATACATATTTATAGAAGCAAATATATTCTTTAAAACAAAGTTCATTATAGTTTTTCTGACCTTCATAAAAAATTAGTTTATAAGTGTTCAAAGACAATGTTAAACATAAACACAGCGGTACTAACCAATTTAATTTCAAAAGAGTACTTCTGCTTTATCTTTGTAATTCTTGAAATAGTAGAATAAAAGTCATTTGTTATTTCGTTTATCAAATTTAATTATACAAAGATGTCTGAGATTTTAAAGGATGTTGTGTGCCATACATTTATTGTAAACGTAGTTTAGTTCAAAACCAAGCCTAAAGAACCCAGTAAAACTAAATTTTTATAATGCCCGCTCTTTTCTTTTTTCATGTCTGCTTAGTGGAGATGAAATTTATTCTCTTTGTTGATTCTTTTGTTATATCTTTAAAAATGGTCTCTATAACGTGAAAACAAGTTTTTGCAATTTAATGCCTGGTGATTTTAAAGGAAAATTTAGTAAATGTATTCTTTGATGGTGCTTGTGTAATGTAAAATTTTACATATCTGTACTTTTTATCTTAGATGAAAACAGTCGCATTTTTTTTTTTGTTTCCAAGTTATTATATATATTTTTTTTGTTCTAATGTAGCTGACAAACACTTAAGCATTTGTCTTCGATGCCATAAAGAAAGAGCTGCACCGAAGTCATTCACTTAGTACTACCCAGGAGGTGTGTGTAGCTTGAAGATAAGCTACGGATGTGGAGTAACAATACCTCCGCAACGCTCTACGATCCTGTTAGACCGGGACCTACGGTTTAAAGTGGATTCCGAACCCCTGCAAGCATCCATGGCACCGTCGACACTCGAACTCGAAATCTGTAGTACTGAGCTCTAGAGCGCTAGCCTATCGGGCATTCAGTTATTATATAATTTATATTAATTTATAAAAACTTAACTGCATACATATCAATATGTTTCTTTAAATATATATTTTTGACTAATAAAATTTTTATTGTTAAAAGCTCATTCCAGTTAACTTAGAAAAAATATATGTATTTCCATTATTTCAATTCATTTTTGACGGCTTTTGCAAAAGGTTATGAAATTCTCTGAACATTCAAAATGTGTATGCTTAAAAATCCTCTGAAAATTATAGTTGCAAACAGTCAGATAAAACACAGTCAGTGCATCACTTTTTATTTTCTTTACAAAGTGTTTAGATAAAAGTATTATTTTAATGACAACAAAATATTAATTGATTTAAATAATTTAAAATAATAAGTAGAGTAATTATTTTTGAAAAGATTATAAAATTATTCTTGAATTGGTTGCACTTGATTATTCGTAGAAATTAAAGATAATATATGCTTTGGTTCTAAAAATTTATCGTATTTTTTTTAAAGTATACACATTGGTTTAAGAAAATTGTTGGTTTAAATTGGTTTAAGCAAAAGTTCTTAGAATTTTTAAATTGAGATATTTGAGAATTTCTTTCATTTGTAGGAGGTATATTTTTTTCTTCAAAATTTAAAAAAAAAATTTCAAGATTTTCAATAATTGTTTTTCCAGGATTTTATGATTGGTCAATAATTTTTTTTTTATAAGCGATATATTTAAACAAATGAGATAAAAGGTATATTTGCAAATATTAGGGATACCGGAAAGTAATGCAATTTTTTACATTAATCCAAGCAAATTTTAAACTATTTTTTTTATTCTTAATAAGTGATGTAATCATTCTCGTTATCAACAATGTTTTGCCATTTACTGTGCAAATTCTTTTGCCTGATCTAAAAAAATCAATTGGTTTTTAAGCAAAATATCTGGAGTTTGCCTTTTGTATATCAAATCTCGATTGGTACCGAACACACTGAATACGCCAACTCACACTTCATTGATTCTTCGTGACATTTTCGTTAAAAATGAAACCCATATAGTTCCACAATCCCCATATTCCCACCGTGCGACTTTTGGCTATTCCCTAAACTCAAAAGACCACTTCGGGGACCCCGTTTTGAGTCGATTGAAGAGATTCAACGTGAATCGCCGTGTGCTTTGAAGGCTCTCCCAGCCAATGACTTTTTAGCATGCATTGAGGATTGGAAAAAATATTGGCATAAGTGCATTGTGTCCGTTTGAAGGCTATGAAATAAATTTGGAAGAATAAATAAAAAGAGTTTTTGAAAAAAAAATATAATTGGTCTTATTTTTGGGCACAGTACTAGTACTTCTAACTCAATTTTTTTTTTTTTCCAGAATTCCTTTTGCGCACTGAGTTGTCGGGTGCAGAATAATGTCTTTTCCGGTGACAATTGCTGGACATTTTTCAATTAAAGATTGATTTAATCCTTCCAGTTATTCACAGTAAAGTTCTGCATTCACAGTTTGTCAGGTTTCAACAATTCAAAATGAACGATTCCACGAAACACACAAAAGCCCTTATTTTGGATGTAAATCTGGCTTATTCGCAGAGCGTCACTGCCTTTTGTGTTTTAGATTGTCATAGAGGTCCTACTTTTCAACCCTAGAGATCCAGCATTACTAAACAGCTCCTGTATTGTGCTGTTGAAGCAGTAACTTGCATATGATGGATCGGTTAGTTTTGTCTTCTTCTGACTATCGGGCTATCATTCAGCTACTATTGTTTTTGGATGGTCAGCCAATGTTGGGTAAGAGTGTTGGACAGTTCCTGTATTTTGTGACTTGGATTTGTTTCCATTTCCGCACTTAACATGTCATACGGGCCTGATGACGGAGTGGCTATCGCTCTGGCGCTCTGTAGGAGTAGTGTTGTTTGTAGTGTTTCGGAATGTACTTTAAACAGTACGTCCCGATGTAATAGGATCGTAGAGCGTTACGGGGGTATTGTTACTCCGCGTCCGTAGCCTATCTTCTATCTAGACGCACCTCCTGGGTAGTGCTAAGCGAATAACATCGGCGCAGCGTTTGCCTTAAGGCATCTAAGACAACTGTCTAAGAGCTTGCCAGCTGCATTAAAAAAAAACTTAACATCTTTAAAATTATTCAAACCTACATTAGATAATCACATTTGGCATTTATGAACATCTAATGTACTTGGATATACATCTCAAATATTATTGATAGCACCTGTGGATTTACTACGTCTGGGAAACTGAAAAATCATACAATACCTGAAATGTACTTATTCCGGTATTGGCTGGCCATTTCACTCAAAGTTGTTTAACAAAATATAATATTTAATTATTTACAAGTACAGGAATTACTTTAACCTCAAAATGTCTTTGGCATGGCTGTGAAGTACTCAATGAGCTGATAAATGATAAATAAATATTGACATGAGCAGAAGCGGTGCTGCTTTTTAAGGGTAAAGAACGTTATTGGCTTTGTTGAAAAGACTTCTAGGATAAATGTTGCTCAATTATTTTTTGTGCAGAGGAAAAACACAGAAAAGTCAACTAAACAATTACAAATAACTATGAGAGATTCTGCCAATATTATACCCCAATTCATCAAAGTGTCTTGTGTCTAAAGCAGTGACCGCGACGCACATATCTAGTGAATCAGAACATTTTCATTCTTACACTCAGTCAAACATGTTATCACTGGGCTATAAATCAGTTTATTAATTATTTTGATAATGAATGCAGAAGCTAATATATGAATTACTTAATAATTGAATTACAAACTTATTAAAAATTATGCATTAATATAAGTTAGTAATGAAATTTATTATACATATGATTTAATAAAATATTGCATGCCGAAATACATATTTTAAATTATTCTACTCTTGTCAACAAAATTACTTAGTATATTATCTAGTAAAAATATACAACTCGTGGTTGTAATAATCTTAGAAAATAACTTATTTTTTTGCAACTTACTGACTTACATGATGGTATTTTCCCATGTTAAAAATAGATGAACTCTCCCTCTTATTTGTGTAAGTACAATAAAAGATTTATTCAACTAATTTTCTCGAATAGAGCTATGGTAAAGATTGCTTAATCATATGTTAGAAGGAATAAGAAAAATAGTATTCCTTCATACTCAGAAAGGATTCGTATGTTCCTTTTTGGTTAGGTAAATCTTTTTGATTTATATCGAATAATAAATAGTGAAATATTTTCTAATATTCAGAAGAGGAAATTATAAAGGGGATAGAAAATTTTAAATATAATTTTAATGAATTTATAAACTCACTATTATTCTGAAAACGAATTTTCTTTTTAGATGAATATTTTATGTACTTAAATATATATTTGTGATTATAAGTACTCCCTTTGTCATTCTCTGAAATTGAAGGAAACAATCCGCCATCTAATATCTGATGAGATAGACTCCTTCTAAGGATTTCTGAGAAACCTAATGTCATTGAAGATTAAATGTCTGACATAAAAGGGCAAAACAAGTTGAAGAAACAATACGTAGGTCACTCTCTTGCTGAAAGTTTGAAAACCTTTAATTTACGGTAATTTTTTAACTTTATCATGTTAACAATGATCATTGTTAGCCATATTATGCTAACCATAAAAATGTATAACCATATAATGATACCTGTTATGATTTTTAACAATGACGATATTTATCTGTACCTATTTGTTTATTCATCCCCAATAAACAAGTATTCATAAAAATTAAGTGTTCTATTTATTCCCATTTATATAGTAAGAATTGCTAAAAGTCGGCCGGAACGAACCACTTCAATGACACTTTACAAAGACACAGTTGCTAAAACAACTTGGAT
This sequence comes from Caerostris extrusa, assembly GCA_021605095.1. Classification (NCBI taxonomy): domain Eukaryota; kingdom Metazoa; phylum Arthropoda; class Arachnida; order Araneae; family Araneidae; genus Caerostris; species Caerostris extrusa. The sequence continues at coordinate 6,209 of BPLR01010901.1, forward strand.
ATCCACATTTAGTAAAATAATATAAGTGCTTTGGTATCAGAATGATGTAGACGAAATCCATAATAAATGAAACTATGGTACAAATTTTATTTCTAGCACCATCGGAGCACCGCCCATACAGAATAAAAGCTAACTTGGCTTACTTAAAATATTATCTTCTTTATTTATGGATAATCAGTGATGTATTAAAAATTAGACAGTAGAGGGTGTAAATTTAATGTCACAGTGTCTGAATTCTTATATTTTGCTAATTAATAATCATGAAGTCTTTTCTTTAGTCAATTCTTTTATTCATCCGAATATCTTAAACCCTATTATTACTATGAAGGACTATGTATCATTTATGAATAAATTCAAAATAAATATTAAATATGCATATATAACAGCGACTTATTTAAACATTTTCCTTCGTTATTTTATGAAAAATTTTCTTTATCTTATTAATAATTTCAAATACATTTTTTGGGTTCTAAAAATACAGTTTGAAAGATTTAATTCACAATAAAATATTTAAATAAATGTATAAGATAGATTGAGTTTAATTTTTTTATTCATGATCTACAATGCACAATAAGATACATTTTTATTCATAATCTATATCTTTTTTATTTTTTACAATGATGCATAAAAAAGATGTTAATATAAATTTGTTAAAATTTTTGTAAAATGTGAGAAAAAGTTTACTTCTATGTTATCTGAGATCTTTATATTTCAGGAAGTAATAGTCACAAAATAGAATCATATATCATCACAGATGAATACGGTTGACAACTTTCCAAGTTCAACAAATAATTCTTACAAACCATTCAGAAGTTCTGTGCAATGTTTTTCCACAACTTGCTTTTCCAGTTTTCCAGTTTCCTGGCGGAAATTCTGTAAAAGCCACTTTTGTTTCCAAGTTTCCGTTTTTCTGGTTCCCTTTTTCCTTTGAACTCATTGAATCTGGGAACCATTCACCACAGATACGTTCTCATGTTGTTTCCACTTATTTGTCTTTATGTTACAATTCCGGTTTCCATACGAGGCAGTAACCCAAAACCTCAGAAACAAAAAAAAAAGGAAGGTTTATATTAGATTTTTTTCGCTGCCGCATTTCGATCAGCACTTCCCGGCCTTTCAATGGAAAAAGGTTAAAAATAATCCTGGTAATTGGTCCATTTGGTCCAAACATTTGAAGATGTCTTGGAACATTCAGAAAATTTGTCACTACTGTTAAGTAACAAATGTTCCCTTTTTTTGCCATGGAGTATCTATTTTTCTTCTTCTATTTATCTAATCTGCTGTACGAATTACGTATTTGGTGGAGATTGTAGTTTTTCTTTAGAAACTCTTACAAAGCATTGGAAGTATTTAGAGAATTTTTCAATGAAGTGATTTTAAAAATAGACAAGAGATATGTCTGAATTTATTTATTTGCTAAAAGTAATCATGAAAATTTCTTTTATTTATTTGAAATCTTAATCCATAATTTACAATGAAGGACAATGCACCATTTAATTTAATGAATAAATTGAAAATAAATCTAAATACTATATATGCATATACTACAACGACTTATTTACGCATTTTCTTTCTTTATTTTATGTAAAATTTTCTTTTTACTAATAATCTTCAAATAAACCTTTTTCCATTCTAAAATATATTTTGAAAGATTTAATTCATAATACGATATTTAGATAAATATATAAAACAAATATGTTTAGTTTTTTTTATTCGAATAAATTAATTTTTATAATGCCTATTTTACAATGATTCATAAGAAAAGAGATGTTAATAAACATTTTCTAAAAAAACTTTGTACAATGGGAGAAAAGTTTTCTATTTATTTGCGATCTTTATATTTCAGGAAGTAATAATCACAAAATAGAATCATTTAACATCACAGATGAATACGGTGACAACTTTCGAAGTTCAACAAATAATTCTTACAAACCATTCAGAAGTTCTGTGCAATGTTTTTCCACAACTTGCTTTTTCCAGTTTTCCAGTTTCCTGGTGGAAATTCTGTAAAAGTCACTTTTGTTTCTAAGTTTCCGTTTTTCTGGTTCCCTTTTTCCTTTAAACTAATTGAATCTGGGGAACCATTCACCACAGATACATTCTCATGTTGTTTCCACTTATTTTGTTTTATGTTACAATTCCGGTTTCTGTAGAAGGCAGTAACCCAAAACCTCAGAAAAAAAAAGAGTGGGAGGATTTATATTAGATTTTTCGCTGCCGCATTTCGATCAGCACTTCCCGGCCTTTCAACGGAAAAGGCTAAAAATATTCGTGGTGGTCCATTGGTCCAAACATTTGAAGATGTCTTGGAACATCCAGAAAATTTGTCACTACTGTTAAGTAACAAATGTTTTCTTTTTTTTTTTTGCCACATTACAACTATTTTTCCTCTTTTATTTAGGATCTAATCTACTGTACAAATTACGCTAATGTTGGGATTGTACTTTTTCTTTAGAAACATTGAGAAGTATTTTGCAACGTATGAAGTATTTAAGACATCAAATATTTACACATATATTTTTCTGGTGAAAAAAAGTAGTACGATAACTCGCTCTGTTATCTAAACGTTTATTTTGTACATTTAAAATAAATTAATTCATCTGTCAACATGTGTTGACAGAGCTGACAATTATTTCCAAATATATATTTATTGTTGTTTGATTACTTTAGAAATCTAATTATAAATTCCTTTTTTCTTTTGATGCCATTTAACTTTGTGCAATATTCGGTTATAAAAGACTTGATTTCTTTGCTTTGCTTGAAATTACGAACGGTTGTAATATAGCAGACGATCATGGTGCATCCTTAGTAATACTGTATCTGCTATATACCATTACCCCTATGTTAGTAAAAGAATAATAAAAATCAAACCATAAGTTTGTGTAAAATGTTTCCTGAGAAATGTTGATTACTGGTTGAAAGAGGTTATTATTGACATTTGTGCATAAGCCTATTTATTAGATATGTTATCCAAATATAAAAATATTATCTCTTTAAATTTCATATAATATAATGCTTTTTTTTTTGCTAACACGAATAAATTCAAATTACCTAAGCCTAATAGCCTAAAGATGCCCAACCTAAAATCTTTTTAATAAGATAAAATAAAAAGTTGTTAATATAAATTTGCGAAAATTTTGTATATGGGCGAAAAAATCTTCTATGTTATCTGAGATCTTTATATCACAGATGAATAATCACAAAATAGAATTCAACCATCACATTCTTACAAACCATTCAGAAGTCCTGTGCAATGTTTTTCCACAACTTGCTTTTTCCAGTTTCCTGACGGAAATTTTGTAAAAGCCCCTTTTGTTTCCAAGTTTCCGTTTTTCTGGTTCCCTTTTTCCTTTGAACTAATTGAATCTGGGGAACCATTCACCACAGATACGTTCTCATGTTGTTTCCACTTATTTTGTTTTATGTTACAATTCTGGTTTCTGTACGTGGCAGTAACCCAAAACCTCAGAAACAAAAAAAAAAAGAGTGGGAGGGTTTATATTAGATTTTTTCGCTGCCTGCATTTCGATCAGCACTTCCCGGCCTTTCAATGGAAAAGGCTAAACATATTCGTGGTAATTGGTCCATTTGGTCCAAACATTTGAAGATGTCTTGGAACATTCAGAAAATTTGTCACCACTGTTAAGTAACAAATGTTTCCCTTTTTATTGCCACGGGATATCGATTTTTCCCCTTCTGTTTAGGATCTAATCTGCTGTACGAATTACGTTTTTGGTGGGGATTGTAGTTTTCCTTAGAAACTCTAACAAAGCATTGAGGAGTATTTAAGAAGGTTTTAAGACAACAAATATTCTACACATATCTTTTCTGGTGAAAAAAAGTAGTATGATAACCCGCTGTTTTAGCTTAATGTTTATTTTGTATCTTTAAAATAAATTTAATTCATCTTTCAACATGTGTTTACAGTTCTGAGAATTATTTCAAAACACATATTTACTGTTGTTTGACTACTTTAGAAATCTAATCTAGTTTTTGGTGGGGATTGTAGTTTTTATTTAGAAACTCTTACAAAGCATTGAGAGGTTTTTAAGAAGGTTTTTAGGACAACAAATATTCTACACATATCTTCTGGTAAACAAAAGTAGTATGATAGCTTGCACTTTTAGTTTATTGTTTATTTTGTATCTTTAAAATAAATTTAATTCATCTGTCAACATATTTTTACAGAGTAAATAATTATTTCAAAAATACATATTTATTGTTGTTTGATTACTTTAGAGATCTAACTATAAATTATGTTTTTCTAGATGTAGTTTAACTTTGTACAATATTTGTTATGAAAGAGCTGATTTCTTTGCTTTGCTTAATATTACTGATCAACAAAAGAGATGTAATATATTTTGAAAGATTAAAAACACAGAATATAGTTTGTATATATACACAAAATAGAGTTTGAAAGATTTAATTCATAATGTAATATTTAGATAAATATATAAAAAAAATATAGTTTAATTTTTTTATTCATAATCTATTGATTGATAATATTCTATTCTCTACAATGATACATAAAAATATGTTAACATAAATTTGCTAAAACTTTGTACAATGGGAGAAAAAGTTACTTCTATGTTATCTGCGATCTTTATATTTCAGGAAGTAATAGTCACAAAATAGAATCATTTAACATCACAGATGAATACGGTGACAACTTTCCAAGTTCAACAAATAATTCTTACAAACCTTTCAGAAGTTCTGTGCAATGTTTTTCTAGAACATGATTTTTCCAGTTTCCCAGTTTCCTGGCGGAAATTCTGTAAAAGCCACTTTTGTTTCCAAGTTTCCGTTTTCCTAGTTCCCTTTTTTCCTTTGAACTAATTGAATCTCTGATACAATTCACCACAGATATGTTCTCATGTTGTTTCCACTTATTTTGTTTTATGTTACAATTCCGGTTTTCTATACGAGGCAGTAACCCAAAACCTCAGAAACAAAAAAAAGAGTTGGAAGGTTTAATATTAGATTTTTGGCTGCCGCATTTCCACTGTCCGGCCTTTCTATGGAAAAGGCTAAAAATATTCGTGGTAATTTGTCCATTTGGTCCAAACATTTAGAGAGGTCTTGGAACATTTAGAAAATTTATCAGTACTGTTAAGTAACGAATGTTTCCCTTTTTTGCCATGGAGTATCTTTTTTTCTTCTTCTGTTTATGATCTAATCTGCTGTACGAATTACGTTTTCGGTGGAATTGTAGTTTTTCTTTAGAAAGTTTTACAAAGAATTTTTCTTTATTTATGCATAATCAGAGTGATGCATTAAAAATAGACAAGAGATGGTGCAAATTTAACCTGAAAGTGTCTGAATTTCTTTTATTTGCTAATTAATAATCATGAAATATTTCTTTTATTTATCGTAAAAATCTTATTCCAAAAATATTACAAATAATCATTTAATTATTACAATGAATCATTTACAATGTACCATTTAATTTAATGAATAAATTGAAAATAAATCTAAATACTATATATGCATGTACAACAGAGACTTATTTAAACATTTTCATTCTTTATTTTATGCAAAATTTTCTTTTTTTAAGTAATAATTTTAAATAAATTTTTTGCGTTCTAAAAATGTAGTTTGAAAGATATAATTCATAATATAATATTTAGATAAATATATAAGACAAATATTGTTTTTTTAACTACCGTTCCCAAAAGTAAGACCAAATTTAGGAGATTACTTTAAAGGCAATGAAATAAATTTGGACGAATAAATAAAAATTTTTAGAAAAACATAATTGGTCTTACTTTTTGAGCACAGTAGTATTCATAATCTACAATAAAAAATAACATACATCTAACATACATTTTTATTCATAATCTACATCTATTTTGTTTCTATACAGTGATGCAGAAAAAAAAAGATGTTAATAAAAAATTGCTAAAACTTTGTACAATAGGCGGTAAAGTTACTTCTGTTTTATCTACGATCTTTATATTTCAGGAAGTAATAATCACAGAATAGAAACCATTTACCATCACAGATGAATACGTTGACAAGTTCAACAAATAATTCTTACGAACCATTCAGAAGTTCTGTGCAATGTTTTATCCACAACTTGCTTTTTCCAGTTTTCCAGTTTCCTGGCGGAAATTCCGTAAAAGCCACTTTTGTTTATAAGTTTCCGTTTTTCTGGTTCCCTTTTTCCTTTGAACTAATTGAATCTCGGGAAGCATTCACCACAGATACGTTCTCATGTTGTTTCCACTTATTTTGTTTTATGTTACAATTCCGGTTTCTGTATGAGGCAGTAACTCAAGACCTCAGAAGCAAAAAAAAAAAAAAAAAGAGTGGGAGGGTTTTTATTAAATTTTTCGCTGCCTCATTTCGATCAGCACTTCCCGGCCTTTCAATGGAAAAGGCTAAAAATATTCGTGGTCCATTTGGTCCAAACATTTTAAAGATGTCTTGGAACATTCAGAAAATTTGTCACTACTGTTAAGTAACAAATGTTTCCTTTTTTTCGCCATGGAGTATCTATTTTTCCTCTGCTTCTGTTTAGGATCTAATCTGATGCACAAATTACGTTTTTGATGGGATTGTAGTTTTTCTTCAGAAACTCTTACATAGCATTTGGAAGTATTTAGAGACATATGAAGGTTTTAAGACAACAATTATTCAACACATATTTTCTGCTGAAAAAAGTAGTATGATAAACCGTTCTGTTATTTAAATGTTTATTTTGAACCCTTTAAAATAAATTTAATTCATCAGTCAACATGTGTTTACAGAGATAACAATTATTTCAAATACATATGTATTGTTGTTTACTTTACTTTTTTGATTACTATAAAAATCAAATTGTAAATTCCTTTTTTCTTAGATGACATTTAACTTTGTGCAATATTCGGTTATGAAAGTACTGATTTCTTTGCTTTGCTTAAAATTTCGAACGGATGTAATATAGCAGACGGTCAAGGTGTATCCTTAGTAATACTGTATCTGCTATATATCAAACTGTTATGTTGGTAAAAGAATTAAGTTAAATGACCAAAATCCAAACCATAAGTTTGTGCAAAATATTTCTTGAGAAATGTTGATTATTGGCAGAAAGAGGTTATTATTGACATTTGTGCATAAGCCTATTTATTAGATATGTTATCCAAATATAAATATATTATCTCTTTAAATTTCACATGATAGATTTTTTTTTTTAAATGCTCACACGAATAAATTCAAATTAGCTAAGCCTAGACCAGAGCATGGCCAACCATTTTAATCTATTTTAATAAGACAAAGTAAAAAAAAATAAATTTGCGAAAACCTTTTATAGTGGGAGAAAAGTTACTTCTATGTTATTTGCGACCTTTATATTTCAGGAAGTAATAATCGCAAAATAGAATCATTTAACATCACAGATGAATTCGGTGACAACTTTCGAAGTTCAACAAATAATTCTTACAAACCATTCAGAAGTTCTGTGCAATGTTATTCCACAACTTGATTTTCCAGTTTCCTGACGGAAATTCTGTAAAAGTCACTTTTGTTTCCAAGCTTCCGTTTTTCTGATTCCCTTTTCCTTTGAACTAATTGAATCTGGGGAACCATTCACCACAGATACGTTCTCGTGTTCTTTCCACTTATTTTGTTTTATGTTACAATTCCGGTTTCTGTATGAGGTTGTAACCCAAAACCCAGAAACAAAAAAAAAAGAGAGAGTTTATATTAGATTTTTCGCTGCCGCAATTCGATCAGCACTTGCCGGCCTTTCAATGGAAAAGGCTAAAAATATTCGTGGTAATTGGTCCATTTGGTCCAAACATTTGAAGATGTCTTGGAACATTCAGAAAATTTGTCACTACTGTTAAGTAACAAATGTTTCCTTTTTTGCCATGGAGTATCTATTTTTCCTCTTCTGTTTAGGATCTAATCTGTTGTACGAATTACGTTTTTTGTGGCTTATTGTAGTTTTTCTTTAGAAACTCGTACATAGCATTGAGAAGTATTTTGGCGACATAAGAAAGTTTTTAAGACAACAAATATTCTACAAATGTCTTCTGGTGAAAATATTTAGTAAGATTACACACTCTTTTAGATAAATGTTTAGTTTGTACCTTTAAAATAAATTTAACTCATCTGTAAACATGTATTTACAGAGCTAAAAATCATTTATTGGTGAAAAAATTACAATTATTTTTTTTCTGATGAAAAAAAAAAGTAGAAACATAACCCATTCTTTTCGCTAGATGTTTATTTTCTGTCTTTAAAATAAATTTAATTCATCTGTCAACGTGTGTTTACACGACTAACAATTATTTCCAAATACATATTGATTGTTGTTTGATTACTTTAGAGATCTAATTATAAATTATGTTTTTCTAGATGTAATTTAACTTTGTGCAATATTTAGTTATGAAAGAGCTGAATTTTGCTTTGCTTAAAATTACTGATCCACAAAATGGATGTAATATGGTTTGAAAGATTAAAATAGAGAATATAGTTTGAAAATTTAATTAATAATATAATATTTAGATAAATATATAAAAAAATATAGTTTAATTTTTTTATTCATAATCTAAAGCGTAATAATATTCTATTCTCTACTATGTTCCATAAAAAGATGTTGACATAAATTTGCGAAAACTTTGTACAATGGGCGAAAAAGTTACTTCTATGTTATCTGCGATCTTTATATTTCAGGAAGTAATAATCACAAAAATACAATCATTTGACATCGCAGATGAATACGGTGACAACTTTCGAAGTTCAACAAATAATTCTTACAAACCATTCAGAAGTTCTGTGCAATGTTTTTCCAGAACTTGCTTTTTCCAGTTTTCCAGGTGAATTATTACTTTTAAAAGACATTAAATTAAGTGTAATGATATTAAAAGTGTATTAATTCAGTTTTACGAATATTCATTATTATTTAAAATATTGAGAACATTTTTACCATTTAATTAGGATTAAAATTAAAATTTTAACTATTATTTATTATTGCAACAATACACCAATAAAAACAATTTTATTCATATTTTAGTAAAGTCACATTAATTATTAAGACCTTTCTATAATAGTTCAAAAACAATTTTCTTTAAAACATTTTTTGAGACAAAATAAAATAATTTTCTATTTTTTCATTTGATGTTAAAAGTGAAAATATAATTGATGAACAAATTTTTAATAATGATATGGAATATTTTTCTTGAATACTAAATTAAAATTAAATGTCAAAATGTGTAATTAAAATTAAATTAAATGTGTGCATTTAATTAATACATTAAATACATTACTACATAATAAATTAATGCATAAATGAATATTATAACTATAAACTTTAAAAGGCTTTCTTTTTTAATTTCATAAATCAATTTAAAATTAAAAAAAAAATATATGAACATTTATAAAGTAAAAAAATATATATATTCTACGACCTATTTAAAGACAAAACAATAAAAAAAAACTTAGGAGACCTAATATGTGACAATTCTATATAAATAAGTAAAATATTTAATGTAAAATTTTATTTAATAAAAATTTTAATTGTAGTGTTAAAATTTTAATTAAGAAAATGTCCCTAAAAACAGTTTTTTTTTTTTTTGTTTTAAAGTGTTTGTTTTGCATACTTAGAATTTTATTTCTATCTTATGTTAATTTGCAAACAGAAGCTCTTACTCCAATTATAAATAAAATTAATTTAATTTAACGTTAGAAACGAATTTTTACTTTTATATACAATTAAGTTAATAATTCTGTTGAATGTTTATTGTGATCATTTCTTTTCCTTTCTTAAACAGTTAAATTAAATTAAGGGAAGTTAGGTAAGCATTCAATTTAATTTTTTTTTTAAGTTGTTTTCAAACAATGTAGTATATTTATTTTTATTGAAAATAAAACTATTCTATTTTTTTCTTTTATTGAAATTTTTTTTTGACTAACAGTATGTAAGAGTTAGGTGATTATTACGGAAAGGTTTTTCTTGAGAAATAAATAATTTACAGTAGCTAACATTATATTTTCAAAAGAAAATATAATTAATATAGAATTTACATAGAATTAGACTATATATTAAAAGGTTAATTTATTAACCCTGTTTTTCCGTGTCACAATTCACTCTATCATTCTTTAATACGTTTTTTCCAATTTTATCAATTAATTTAATTGAGAAAAACAAACCCTTTAATAAAGCAGATTTATCATGACATTTAGATAATGTCACATTAACTATTTTGATACAAATATTGTGAATAAAATTATAATGTAAAAAATGATACTTCTATTAATTGAAAAAATGAATTTTTATGTATTGCATTAAGGGTCTGAATGGCCGAGTGGCTAGCGTTCTGGCGCTCGGTACCACAGGTTTCGGGTTCGAGTCCCGGCGGTGCCATGGTTGTTTGTAGTGGTTCGAATCCACTTTAAAAAGTAGGTTCCGGTCTAATAGGATCGTAGAGCGTTGCGGGGGCATTGTTTTCCGCGTCCGTGGCTTATCTTCAAATTACACTCGCTCCTGGGTAATGCAAAGTGAGTACGTCTGTGCAGTACTTGCTTTAAGGCATCAAGACCAAGCTGCCTGTGTTTGCAGGCTGCATGAGAAAGAAAATGTATTGCATTAATTGATTCATCAGAATTAATGTTTCATAACTAGGCGGTTGATAGTTTTAGAGAATTCTGTAATTCTTTGGTTCTCGGTGCCACAAGGTTTGGGTTCGTGTCCTGGCGGTGCCATGGATATTTGTAGTGGTTTGGAATCTCTTTATGATTTAATATGACAGTTTAACACGACTGTAGAGAGTTGAATGTAGGGCTGACAACCCTACCCCATAAAAAGAAAGCATCTTCTGTCTCTTAATCTTCTAGTAGTTAGGCGGAAAACGGCGCCACTGCAAAAGGTTATTGTGTGATTAAATATGAAAAAGAAGCCAATTTTTATATCTAAAACCATTATTCAATGAGTTTTCGGGGCGAAAATTTGTAAATGAACGCCTCACCTTCACAACATCACAAGGCGACTGAAACATTGAAAAAAGATGGCCTACATATGTAAAAAAAAAAAAAAAAGAAAAAGAATGAAAACCACCCATCAAAAACAAATTGGTGGAAAATTTTCATGCAACTCACTGACAAAGACCCAAAATGTCAATATATCCTGCCGCACCAAGCAGTTATGCAATCCTTTCAAATTCAAGATTTACAAATCGCATATATTACAACAATTCGAAGTGTATAAAATTCTGCGTAGATTTGCAAGAACAGCTAGCTGTATCAGGGGAGAGACTCATGTTTATACAAGTAGCTAAGTTGCAACTACATGCTAAAGTTAATCGGCATAATTTCAAATTTTCAAGCAAAACACTCACTGTAGCAGACGTCACATTGGAACTTGAACGGGTGAGCGTGTTTTATGTTATAGTGTGTTTGGCCATTTTATTGATGGATCATATACCGCAACATGTTATTTATGTGACTTGACTACATTGACTAAATTACCATCTTACCACATTGGCAGCTATCATCAGGTGCATTGTTAGACAGACTGTGCACTCTGACGAATGTACTATTGATGAAGTGGCTTCAAAGATTACCGGATCTAACACCTTATGATGTTTTCCTTTGGGGATGTGAGTAGCACAAGGTGTTCGTATCTCGACTTCAAGAGTTATCGGAGTTAATATAGCGAGCAATACAGTTGGGCGACTAAATAAAGCAATATATGAAATCTTAGCCGTGGTGATAATTTAATTATTTTTATATGTACCTTGCGTTATAAATGAGACCAACATTGAGCATCTTTAGATGAGCGAGTTTATGATATATATATATATATATATTTATATATATGCATGTAGGTATGTATGCATGTATATAATTTATTCATAAGGAATGAATTCTTTTTGAGTCGTTCTGTAAATAAACTTTAAATTTAATAATTATATAAAAAAATCCTAATAGTTTAGTAAACAAAACAACTAATACAAAAATTAAATAAATGTATTTGGCACACAACTGTTTTTTTTTTTTTTTTTTTTCCAATTTTCATAACAGTATGCGATCTTATAATATATTTCAATACATAGTGACTGTCTTGAAATTTTCAGATTTGTAGGAAACGCTGCAAAGAAAGAAACAAAGCTAGGTCATTAGACATAGTAAGTAATGAGAAGAATGAATAAGTAAAAATAATGAGTTCCAGGAAGATTTTAAATCTAATTAACGTGCATTTGCGTGTGAGTTTGGAAGAAACTGGAAGTGTTAAAATTAGGCGATGTGAAACTTTGTAAAATACTCGTAATAATATATAATTACAGTAACACATATCACGCAATTGAATAGAGGTTTTCTCACATTCTAGATAGTACACGTTACTGAGCCAAGAAAGAAGCATAATTAGTTTACATAAGGACTAATTTAAAAGAAACACTTTAGTTGTTCTTTGTATTTACAAATGTGAACGAATATTTTGAAAATATTAACATAAAGTTAACTGGATATTGTATCTTTAAATAAAAAAAATGCAGTTTAAGAAGTATTTTTAAGAAATAATTTTCAATACTATCAACATTTTAAAGCAACCCTTATTTATATCAGATAAAAATTTCAGCTGCAGTAATAAATAACGTAAATGACAAAATTGGTCTTTTAATTTGCAGTTGAATCTTTAAACTTAAATTTCTCATTTTGAGATTTTTTTCCCTTGTCCTTCAAGATTTAAAAATAATTTGTTACTGGTTGCTTTTGTTATGATTTGTTTTGTTATAATTTTGGAATAGTTTGTTACTAAAACTTTGCTTGAATTTTAATATTGCCATTAATATTTAAAGTGTTAAAATTTTACCAAATTCATTTTTTTGTGAATTTTTTAAAAACATTTATATATCATTTTTTTATATAATTTAAACTGTGCATTATATTTTTCAAATTTTATCTTACAGGAAAAGAAGGGTATAACGATAATTTTTATCCATAAAATATATGGGTATTGTTTTGGGTAGACAGTTTTTCGTGACCTTGACCACTTCCAAATTCTTTAATTTCTATCACAAGCTATTTTTTTTTAAATTTCTTTCACAGGCTTTTTTACACATAATATTTATTTACAAAATAATTGAGTATTTATTAAATAATGTTAAAAATTTAATTCAGAAGAAAAATTAATGTAAAAATGTTTTAAAATATTGTTTCTGGTGAAAGCAAAGTCTTTCAAAGTGAAAATGTAATTTTTCAAAAAGAAGTTTGCTGTTATGTGTGTTGATCTGAAATTGTTGTTTTAATGCATATAGCAATACAGAGATAGTTAATCTTTATGCCATAAGCAAGGGCTGCACCGCTGTTACTCATTTGGCACTACCCAGGGGGGAACGGATAGCTTGAAGATAGGCTACGGACGCGAGTAACATTACCCCCACAACGTTCTACCATCATATTAGACCATAACCTACGATTTAAAGTGGATTCCGAACCATTACAAACATCCATGGCACGGCTGGGAATCGAAACCAAAACCTGTGGTACCAATCGGCAGAGCGCTAACCACTCGGCCATTAGGCCCGTTGAATATAAATTTTATGGATAGTCTGTAGATAGGCCCATCCGATTATAATTTTTTGAACATTTATTTCATTTTTGAGTGCATATCTTTTATTATTTTTTAAAAAAAAATAAATTGATTAATATAAAAAAATAACTAATTTGTTTAAACTAATACTTGAAACATGTCGAAGTTTTACTCTAAATTAAATAAAACTTCATGATATGAAAAAGAGTAAAAAAAATTATTGAAATTATCAATTTTCGACTTCGAATGTTCCTATGAAGTTTATATTTTCATTTAAATTACAGATTTCTGAAATTGAATGTAAAAACAATGTTTTAAAAATTATTTTTATTAACATTTTAATGTATTTCTAAATCGGAAAAAGTATTAAGTCAACTTTATTAAAATTTATTTCATAAAAATTCTTTTGAATTATCTATTATGGTTCTTGAAAAATTTATCGCTTAAAAATAATTACAAATTTTTAATGGAGTTTAATGAAAAATTTGCTTTTACAATTATTTTAATGTGGAAAGTTTCATAACTAAATATCAAAAAAACTTAAACTGCATTAGTCAGTTTTAATAATGAAAAATAATCATTAATTATCTTTTTTTTTCCTTTATAAGAGCATATTAGAATTTAATGTGACGCAAGATCTTGACAAAGAAGCTTTGCTGAGTTTATAACTTAATTACCTGTATTAAAGTATTTTTTTTTTATTAAAATATTTTAATTTTTGAAAAAAAAAACAGAATTGAAAAGAAAAATATATTCTCTTTATCATATCATATTAGCGTAAGTTAACAAACGGTAATGGCACTAATTTATTTAATATCTTCCAGATTTCGTCGATAATTAATTATTTAAAATGTGTAAACTGATATTTGAATAATAATAAAAATGATGCATTAAAAGGATAAATCACTAATATTTTTTATGTTCATGTCACTTATAATTAATGAGTATTATAATATGTATTGTTTTTACCGTAGTAGTTTTTACTTTGATATAAATGCATAATGACCAAATAATAACTAATCAAAAAAAGTGAAGGAAAAATTTAATTATAAAATTAAAAAGAAATCCACTACAAATCCAGCTGAGTCGAAACTCTGTATGACTATTTCGATAAATTCATAAATCTATAGGCAGGAGTGTTTCCAATTGGGTTCAAATAGTTAGCTACTTAATGACTAGATGCTGAATTTTGTGGTGTTCTTTCAAATTTCTGGTGGTAAAACATTGGGATGCAGTGTATAGAGTCTCCTGGAATGCATTATAGATAACAAAACTGCTTCATATTTGCCGTTTTAGAGTAAAATGACCTCGAATCAAAATACTTTTAATTCAAATACAGCAATACAATAAATCATATTATTTATCTCATATTGTCTATATGGGTATTTCTAACACTTGATTTCATATAGTTTAGTAATGTTAATATGCGTGAATTATCATAGCAATCTTATGTTAATTGTATTGATAATGACATAAAATTTAAACCTCAACCTTATTCTAAATTTTATATTTTTGAAGTTGCGGTAAAAGTAAGGCATGCTTAAATATTTTAAAACAAATATTCCAGCATTCTTGGAATTTAGATTCATTTTGGAGTTCATTTAATATATTTTTAATTTTTACTATAATATAACATATAACATTTGAATTTATTTCTTTTTTTGGATTTATTTCTTGCTCACAATGACCTAGGCATCGAACATAAGGGAACTCTATTCATATCTGACAAACCGAGATGGAACAAAACCTTTCTCTCCTATTCCTATCGTACTTTTGTAGTTTATGTTATGGATATATGTGATAAATAAATAAGAACTTTCATTAAGATTGGGAAGATTGAAAAAAAAGAGTGCGTAGACCGTTAGTACAAATTAATTCCAAATTGTAATTACACAATCTCTGCCCCATGTAGCAGGCTATTTGAATGAATGTTGTTGAATCTGCAACTCATTTACCAATTAAAATCTGATGGTCCAGCATTAAATAGATTGATGTTAATTAACCCTGAATTTTTGTCTATATTCAATCTTAATTTTGTGATATCAATGTCTTTTTATATAAACAAATACATAACATTATTCAAAATGGTTTACAATGTAGAAGAAATTGGTATCTATTGCATGGTTGTTTTGAGTATTCTAAAATAAGTTGAAAAATAGACAAATAAAAAAAATCTGTACGTCACTGTATGTACGTAAAAAATAAAGACTTCTGTATGAAGGGGAATGATATCATGTGCTCATCAAAATGGTCATGTTTTCTTGTTGTATATATTTCTTTTAAGTAATGGCAAAAATATCAGGTTATTTTTAAATCAATAAATAAACGAAAATTACACTTGGGCAGTTTAAATATAACGTCAAATATATTTATAATAACACCCACTCTACCCTTTAATCGCCTTGGGCTGTAGTGCCAGGAAGTGTGTTAGTCAGTTAGTTTAGCTTTTGTACAGTTGAGGATTCTTAACATCATGCGATCTAATAAATTAACTGAAGAACTTTTTTATCTGGTTCTGATTTTATGGCGATGACTGCTAGATGCCATGCAACTTTCACAGCTTTCGGACGGATTGCCTTTCTCTCATGTGCTGCTTGCATGAGTCGGAGCCCAATTATTAAATTCTTTAAAAAATACATAAAAAAAATAAAATTTATCTGCAAATCAATTTGGCCTCAACTCCATTTTCTAACATACTTCGAGCTTGCTAATAATTTGCTAATAATTACATAGACAGATAGATAGATGGATAGAGATACAGATAAAGAAAGTACGTGTGTTTATGTATTGTGCTACTATACATAAACACACATACTCTCTTTGTAGTTCTTCCATTTTTTATTGCTACTAAATTGTTGAACAACAAAAGTGTGTTGCCGTAAAACTCACTATTATGAGATTATCCCTTTGTTAGTGAATCAAATGTAATACATTGCAGGAAAAAAAACGCGAGAGGTTGCATTGTTAAATGGTTCGAGGGATTTCTTAATAGTTCTAAATATGTTCATTTTAATTTGAACTCTTTTTCATTTAGGGAGACAAGAACTGTACAGAATACTAAAGTGTTTTTTAGCAGTCAATCGTTTGTTGTTTCGCTGTATTATATAATATGCATTGTGAAACGCAGTAATTTTGTATTTGTTGCAGATTAATATAAATAAAGTTCAGATATCTGTAATAAATCATATATTTAAAAGTATATGGAAAGACGACCGTTGAGTTTCCTTCTAAAATGTATTTTACTCAAATCAATTTCCATATACAAAATAAATATTTCATTTTATTTTTAACCATTTTCATGTCATTTTTAGCCATGCTTGTAACAATTTCATTAGATTCGGATAATGCAGAATTGTGTACACTAAAAAAAATGTTGTTTGCTGTTGAGTAAGTATTGAAGAAGTTTTTTTAAAATTAATTCCATAAAAAAAAAATAATAAAAAAAATATATTACATGTCTTCTATTATTAAAAAAATATATATTTTTAACAAATTATAAGTGGCAAAACTGTTTAAATCGCTTTTCTCAAGAAAGAAAATGTTAGCTTTTAAATGCACGATACACGTGCTAGTTAAGTTACGTCACTAAATTTTTTTGTGAAAAAAAGTGTTAAACTGTCTGCTATGATGCAATATCTGTCTAAAGATATAATCAAATTATCCGCTTTCCAATTGGATATTGGATTAAAACTTCAGAAGATTACATTTGATTTGGGTGACTTCTCTAGACATTCAAAAAGAATATCAGACAATTCAAGAATTACGATCGTGTTTTTATTTCATGTATTATTGATTTATATGTATGTTTCCATGCACCAATATACAAATAACGAGTATTTTTGCGATACGTGTATTAGTAAAATACATATAATATACCTATAACAAATATATATGGGATAAGAGAAACAAATCCAATACATTCTTTAACGTCTCATACTCTTCATGACCTTTAACTTATTTGATTTAGTTCTTAATCGTCACAAGAATTTGGGATTGTTTCACAACTGCAGGCAATTGGTTATCATTGAATAAAGGATAAAATGGTTATTTTTCAATTTGAGCATAGTTCTTTCAAGGACGTTGAGTCAATATAAATTGAATATAGCTCTTTTTATGTTAACAAAAAGTATATAACAATAAAAGTGAGTTGGTCATCATAGGTCTAGGCCAATGATGCAAACCTATGATATATGAACATTTATGAAGACAAAAAAATATTAATTTAACATTTTGCTCAGAAAATTAATATATATATATATATACAAACAGTGGGTAAAAAAATTAATAGTTCAATATAATATATCTATACAATGTTAAATGTTAATCTGTAACTATGCTAAACTATAACTATAATTTAAATGTAACTAGGCATTTGCAAAATGGTGTTAACTGTTCAGCAGGTAAAATAAACTTATTTTAGACACACAATTAAATTTTTATTTTTACTTCATTGCCAATTGCACCAATTATTTTTTATTTTTATTTCATTTTCATTTGTATCAATTAATTTTCAAAGCGCTGTACCAATTAAGGAAAAAAATATTAGGTGGAATTATGGATAATGATTCGAGCATATAGTTCCAGTCAGTTTAGTCAGTTCTAAATGTATGGTTATAATTGACAAAAATAAAGCTACATAATTGTTGTGTTCTATGTTTCTCGAATGCGCAACATAAAATAAAAAAAATATATAAAAGTTCAAATTATTTTTCATAGTTTTAATTATTTGCTAAAATTTTAAATATTTTCTGTACTTTATTTGTTTGTATTTTTAAGATTAACATCTTATGGAAATTAGTTAATATTTCAAATTTTCTTTTTATAATTTGTACTAAATTAGGGGGAGATTGATTGTGGATCTCCATGTTTTTCTTTTATTGAGTATTTCTTTAAATGATACCGATAATGAAGCATACATAAAGTATGATTAAAATCATCCTCATCATCAGTTTTTACTCCCTTTTAAAATGCTATTAAATAGCTGTTTTCAAATTTTAATTATCAATTATCAGTATGGTCTCCATTATTTTCCTCCAAACCAACTCAAATCATACATAAATATTGTAAATTGAGCTATATTTTTTATGTGTTAGTCATATATCTGTGTATAAAACGTTGTTTTGACATGATAAATTGAAGATAAACCCGTTAAATTAAAAAAAAAAATCTGTCTGGAATAAGCAAGAAAGAGAGAGAGAACAGTTAAAGTTGAGAAGCATTCATCGGTAAATATTCGTTTCTTAATGAAGAAATATTCATTTCATTTAAATATTTTTGTGGTCATTTTTGAAAGCATTAAAAGAGAGATAGATATATTTACATTGAAGTTATCACAAAGAGATATGCCTTTTTTATACGTTCAAAAATCCACATTGATGTAAATACAACTTTGCTAACAATTTCAATACAGGTTGCCAGAAGACTAATATCGCTTTGCTACGACATTGTCTTTTAACTAAAATATTTTATTTTTATATAAGAACAATATGCTAATTAATGATATTTTTTTAATATTTAAAAATGCATTCATTTTTATCTGATAATATGCTTTGAAGGTTTTTCCGGGAAAAGTCCTCGCAGCACTAAACGTTAGAAATTGTATGTAGCATACATAAGTAAGGATACGCTAAGGAGGACCACAGATGTATGCATACATAAGGAGAACCACTGATTTATATACTGTATACATGCAAAAGGAGGATCACCAATGCATATACTGTATACATACATAAGGAAGACCACCGATGGTGATAAATATTACAAATGCTTTAAGAAACTCTAAATAAAAATAATGCATAATAAGTCCGTGTAAAATGTATTACATTTTGTATTTTATCTCCAAACAATATTTTGGATTATTTGATTTAAATACATTAATTAAATTTTCAATACATTTCATTTCTCATAGAATTTTTTAACAAATATGCAAATTTTTATGAGGAATTTTATTTGAAGAATATTAAATAAAAATTATTTTTTAAATAAAAAAACAACTGATAATATATGCAAATTTTTAATCAATTTTAAAATGTTTTTATTAAATTAGAAGTTGCTATATGATAACAATGTACTGTATAATTTTTAGCAATAAAAAAGTATGGTATTAACTTATTATCTATATATCTGTCTATCTGTCTATCTGTCTATATATATATATATATATATATATATATATATATATTATTTAATTTACATTTTTCTAAAGCTGATACTTTTAAAATAAAATATTTAAAAATATGACACACTCTCCACAATAATAATTTTATTTGTTCAAATATTGTTCACACATAAGTACAGCATTGTGAATAATAAAAAAAAAAAAATTACAAGAATCACAACTTCACAACAAAATCTCCTTTTAGTTTTAGGTGGATTTAAAGAATACACAGCTGAAAAAATAGAACAAGAAATTATGATAATAGATATAGTTTGAGTAATGGAAATCTTCATTGTGGCAATATTGTAATTCTCTTTCGACAACTTCAGAACCAGTTAATGTAAAAGAAATATATTTTTTGCTTCACTTTTTCAAAAATCATTTATTAAAAACATTGTTAAAAAACTATTTTAATAATTTTTCTTTGATTTTAAAGAAAAATTAAAATATTTTCTCTAAATTCCTAATTTATAGTATTTTTAAATTTAAATTTATATTAAAGTATGTATAATTTTAGTCTTAGGTTAGTCGGTTATAAAAATCCCATTACAATTTTTATCGAAATATAGTTTTAAACATTTTTTTTGCATAATAAAATTTTATTGAAATATTAAATAAACATGATCAAATATTAAATTACTTAAAGAATTTTAATTAAAACTGGCATTTAACAAGTAATTATGACTTACTTTCAAGAACAATAAATGTATTAATGATGCTTAAAATAAAGAAATAAAAAAACATTATTTGAGTTAGATAAAAACTTCTTTTTTTAAAATGAATAGATGTTTCACAGTTGCCAAAACTACAGGCTCCATTTGCCAAAACTCACAAAAGGCTCCATTTATCCACAAAATCAAACCTTTTATAAATTTAAAATTATCTATGAAATTTTTTATTTATGATTTAATAATCAGTATGTTTTTTTGTATCAATCGAAGTAGTACGTATAAAACAATAAATAATAAATAATTTTCAAAAAAATATGAACAATGAATACTGTACTAAAATCTAAGTATCCACATCTTCACTAAAATAGATATATAAGTATACATACAACACATAAAGCCAAATGTAGGGATATATATGTTTAGTTACAATGAAGCACATATACATAATATTTTATAAAATATTGCACACTTGAACATGATATATCTAAACTAGATTAAATATTAAAAAGCATGATTTTTTTCCACTGAGATAAATGTTAAATAATTGAATGGGATCATAGCTTTAGAACAAAAAAAAAAAAAAAAAAAAATATTTTTTAATAATTCATAATAATTTTCCTCTGATTTTTTAAAAATTTTAAATGTGAAAAAGAATCTTTTAAGATTAAATGTCATTTTTTCTAAGAGTAAGCTCGGTTAATCAAACAAATATATATTTTTATTGTAATGAAAAAAATGAGCAAATGAAAATATAAATATGTAGTTATATTTTAATTTAAATAATTTGTGTTTAGTTTTAATATATAACAATATAAAAATCTTTCAGTCACGTGTGTATAATATCTAAAACAAATTAAAAATAAAAACAATAGTCTCATGCATTAATGCCACCAGAAGCGAAGTATCAACTGGCACAGGACAGAAAGAAGCAATATGGGGAGGTTAGCAGAAAAGTAACCATATAGCTGGGAAGGTTTATTTTCTGCTGTCACTTTTTCTACATGTCCTCCACTTATTGAAGTAGTTTTAAATTTTTGTCACTTTAATATACTTTTTTATTGTTCATTTTTAAACAATAAATTTTTTTTCTTTTTTTTTTTTTTTAGCATTGTATAAGTCAGGGAAATATGATGGCTGAAGTGAGCTATAAAAACACTGATATTTACAAAAGATGAATTTTGACCAATTGTTAAAAGTAATTTGAAAACATGGCAACAGCTCAATTGGGAAAAACAATTTTTACCCCATGAAAAAATTGATATTAAGAAATAAAATCAGCCATAAAAATAAATTAAGCTGATATTACTTCCCATCAATAAATAAATACTTATATCTAGGTATATATACATGAGGAGGCTGTAAATAAAGTGCTACACATTGTATGTTCACATATAGTAAAGGGATGTCACACGATAATGAATACAGCAGTTACTTACATATTTGGCTTCTTAAAAACAAGCTCTACATCACTAACATGACAAATACATTGATATGTGCGTTAAAAAGGACTCTCAAAATAAAGATAAAATAATACAAATAAATGAGAAACATTCAGTCATCTATTTGAAAAATTAAGTTCCGTATTATTCCTTATTTTAATATTTAATAAATATAATTAACTATTAAAGTCATTAAAATATTTTTAAAACACACAAGAATCTTAAATTCATAAAAACTTGTCTTCAAAATATTCGTTTGTATGGGAACAAAGCAATGATTTTTACGATATGTAATAATTTCAACAAATAAATAAGTTTAAAAATATTTCAACACAATCAATCTTGAAGGATTTCATGTAAATCAAAGTATTTTTTAGCGAAAATTAATGCATATTACTCTTTTTTAAAAGGGATGATTATTGAAATTCATGAAACAATTTTGTTATAATGACAAATACATTTCAATGATTTGATTAATATTTTTTAACCTTGCTTAATAACGAACAAACATTTCTTAAAAACTTAAAAATGGTCCCATTTAAAATAAATAAGAAAAATAAAAGTTTAATTAAATTAATCAACCTTTTTTTTTTCATATTAAAAAAAAAATGCAGTACATAGCATATAATTTTCAGTAAATGAAAAAAAAAATATTTAATCAGTTTCATCAATTAGAACGAATTTCAATTTATGCAATCATTTTTCAACATTAAAAAAATACAGTAATTTATACAGTATTTTATTATAGATAAAAATTAACAATATTTAATTAGTTTACTGAAATTATTTAAAATAATAATTGGTCAGCTTAATTAATTCGGTTAAGAAGAAAATTAGAAATAAAATTAACACGTTTCAGGATTTATTTATTTTGTATTTAAAAGGTTTCAGTAATTTAAGTAACATTTCATTGTAAATAAAAATAGTTAATTAATTAAAAATTAGTTTAAATTAAATTATTTGATCAGTTTTATAAATTTTGTTAATAACATTACTAGAAAATTTAATAAATTTGGTTAATAAAATTACTGGCCAGTTTAATAAATTTTGTCAGTAAAATTACTAATCAATGAATTAAATTTTGTTAATAACATTGCTAATAAATTTAATAAATTTTGTTAATTAAATTAGTAGTCAATTTAATAAATTTTATTAAAACTGCTTGTCAATTTAATAAATTGTGTTAAAAGTGCTTCTCAATTTAATAAATTGAGTTTACATATGATTGGTCAGCAACAAATGTTAAATTAAAAGGTTTTCAAATTTATTTAAATACATATTAACATTTAAAATAATATTTTTAATTAAAAAAAGCAAATGTATTAAATTTAACAAAAAATATATATAAATTTGTTGATCACCAACAAAATTAAAAGAAAACGTATCTGAATTCATTTAACCCTTTTTTGCAACATTAGAATGAATGCAGTTATTTACAAAGCATTTCATTATGGATATGTAAAATTAACAAATATATAAATAGTTTAAAAATTGAGTTGAAACAAAATAGTTGGTGAGTTTAAAAATTTAATTTACATTAAAATAGTTGGTCAGTTTAATAAACTTTATTAATAAAATTGCAGGTCAATTTAATAAATTTTGTTAATTAAATTAGTAGTCAATTTAATAAATTTTATTAACACTGCTTGTCAATTTAATAAATTGTGTTAAAAAAAGTGCTTCTCAATTTAATAAATTGAGTTTACATATGATTGGTCAGCAACAAATGTTAAATTAAAAGGTTTTCAAATTTATTTAAATACATATTAACATTTAAAATAATATTTTAATTAAAAAAGCAAATGTATTAAATTTAACAAAATATATATAAATTTGTTGATCACCAACAAAATTAAAAGAAAAACGTATCTGAATTCATTTAACCCTTTGCAACATTAGAATGAATGCAGTTATTTACAAAGCATTTCATTATGGATATGTAAAAATTAACAAATATATAAATAGTTTAAAAATTGAGTTGAAACAAAATAGTTGGTGAGTTTAAAAATTTAATTTACATTAAAATAGTTGGTCAGTTTAATAAACTTTATTAATAAAATTGCAGGTCAATTTAATAAATTTTGTTAATTAAATTAGTAGTCAATTTAATAAATTTTATTAACACTGCTTGTCAATTTAATAAATTGTGTTAAAAAAAAAAAGTGCTTCTCAATTTAATAAAGTGAGTTTACATATGATTGGTCAGCAACAAATGTTAAATTAAAAGGTTTTCAAATTTATTTAAATACATATTAACATTGAAAATAATACTTTAATTAAAAAAGCAAATGTATTAAATTTAACAAAATATATATAAATTTGTTGATCACCAACAAAATTAAAAAGAAAAACATATCTAAATTCATTTAACCCTTTTTGCAACATTAGAAAGAATGCAGTTATTTACAAAGCATTTCATTATGAATATGTAAAATTAACAAATATATAAATAGTTTGAAAATTGAGTTGAAATAAAAGCAGTTGGTGAGTTTAACAAATTGGGTAAAAAATAAATTATTTGTTCAGAGACAAAGTCATGAAATAAAACGTAAACAAAACAATAAAAAAAACATATAATCATCAAACAATCGAAGAACTCCATTTACAGATTCGACACCCTATCATGGCGCACATATTTGTTGTAAATCAGGGGATTGCTTCCACTAAGGATTCGGTCACCGTTTGAAGAGCCATGATTCCATTCACCGTATTTTTGGCGGGCAGCAGTAAATTTCCTTTGTTCCAGAGGGTTGATCTTTTCTTCCTTCCACTTGCAGCAGCGGAACACACTCTTGAATCCTTGGCGAAATCTGGAAGAAAGTACCAAAAACCCATAAATCAATACAGCGCGCATAACTTGGGCAAGGCGACATTGGTGAGTTTCTTGCACTTAATGGCGAGTAAAATCCTCTCGCCCAGCCAACAACAGCTGGCGATCCATTATTAATTTGTTGGTTGAGCATATCTTCTTAGTATGAATACAGATTTTGGATGCTAAAGGGGGGAAGTTTGGTTTGTAGCATTAATTAACTTTTGAATGTGATAGGCTGTATAACTATTAATCAAATAAAGTAAAAGTTATTGTGTTTGTAAGCTTAGCTTAGAGAAGAAGTTCTGTTATTAATGGATTTTGATAAAAACCGCTTTGAGTTTGATAATAATGTGTAAATTATGGGATATTTCTTTTTTCTTAATATTTGTTAATATTTAAGCTTTTACAACCGCAATTTAGTGTGTGGTAAGTTATTATAAGCTTAACTTATAAATGATTTTCGATAAAAACCTCTCATTTTGCCTTTATTTTTATAAAGGGAAAATATTTTTTAATTAATTCTTATGGTATTTTACGCAGCTTTCATAATTTATTGTCACGAATTTAAAATTATTTTATGGTAACTATTTCTTGACTATTGGATTAAAAGCACACTTTATTATATTTGTATCTTAATAAAATATTTTATGAATCTTTTATTATAATACTTTTTTTTTTTCTGTTTAATCAATAAGGCATTTGGCATAAATTTATATACATTCGTGTTTATATTTTTAATAAATGTATAGAATTTTTATAATGAAATCATTGCTAAAATATTTTAATTAATAATCTTCATTTCTACCTATTTAACTTAAAATCAATTTGATAAAAAATTTTAATTTCCTATTCTATATATTATTTCATTGACTTCATAAATCAAAATACGAAATTATGGTATTTGATCATATCTGTTATATAACCCACATTGTCTCTAATGCCATCATTTTGATTAAACCGCAATGGGAACAATTCAAAAGAACTTTGACGAATGACTGCGCGTCTAATTGTAATAGGATAACCAGTCTGGGCATAGTCATTTGTGTTATACTAGTACGCTATTGTAGTACTGCAGCCAAATCCAACTCACCTGCTATTCATCCAGCAATATATGAAGGGGTTGTAGCACGCATTGACATGGCCAGCCAGTAGATGATCAAGTAAGTCGGTTGCACGAACGTCTAGGA